>VXBI01003869.1:803272-822280 GCA_013397375.1 Toxostoma redivivum | reverse complement strand
GCAAACAGGAAAGCTTGAGGCAAAAGAACACATGATAATCAACATCAATGCACTAAATGCTTCTATTCAGGATGACATAAGCTCATTTTACATTTGCTTGCCCAGGACTTACTGTGTCAAAAGAAAAACTGAAAGACAATTTTTTCAGCTTTTTCATGAATTTCAGTTTCCATCTTTTATTACTTTGTAATTAGTCATGCGTGTTTCTTTAATAAAAGCTATACCCAGGGAGAAAACTCCCTAAATAGCCCCTAATTTAGTCCCTCAAGGGGAATTTGGCAACCATCTCAGAGGATTAAATGGTGATCAAGTAACTGCCTAAAACTGAGAAGCAAGATGCTGCTTTGCAGCCTCCCAAGTTTTCTGGTAAAGAGCTGAGACTTATGTTGCCCTTGTTATCCAGGGAGGAAGTCAATCTGCTGGATGGTGCTGAAAATAAAGACTCTTCCCTTATCTTCCTATCTTGCAAATGCAATATATATTTGGCTCTATGTTTTATTGCTTCCATTCTCATCCTGTAAGGAGCCCTGAGGCTTTATGTCTCTTCCTTGGCATGTGTTATTGCACAGCTGGGTCCAATGCAGTTCAAGGAGAAGGCACTACCCTCATGAGTTGCCTAAGTCTCTCCAGAAGACTTAATTGAAAAGTTTCCATCCATCTATTTATCAGATTTGGGAGTCAACTAGCCCTTTCATTTGTAGAATCTTCTTCACTCAAAACTTGAGTTTGTTTGTTTATGTTTTTCTTGTGGTCAGAAAAAAAAATTGGGAGGTTTCAGCCAAGCTTTGAGGGAAATTTTTCTTAACCTTCAGTTTCTGGCTAAAAGAAAATGTTTCTGTTTTGTCTGAACCTGCCAGTTTAGGTATTTATTTTCAGGATAAAGCTGATAATCACTTTTACATTCAGCAAGACACTGCATGAGTTGAAGGTATGGAGCTTTCCCATCAATTTTTACTCCCACTTTTTTTCCCCCTCCATCTCAAATTTCAAATTGATATACTGTTAACATTATTGAGATTCCTGATGTTTACTCCAATTTATGCTCGACCTGATGGAATCAGCTGAGCCTCCCGTTTTTCCTCTGTCAAAACCACCAGAACTGCATCATGGACTGTCAGCATGAGTTCCACCTGCATGGATAAGGCACTGAGTGAAATCAGAAACTTCATCTGCAACCAGCTGTATGCAGCATGTGGCAGTGCAGCCTCTTCAGGCTGGTGGTGACCATATCCTCCAAGAATTAAATATGTTAATGAATGAAATACGTTCAGAAATATGTTAAAGACATCATCATGTGAGACAAAGCAGCTCAAAGTCTGTGATCTTCCTCAGGAAGAACTCTGGGAACCACTCAGGAAACTGTCAGGTTTCACAAGAAGATCAAAATGTCTTCTGTGGCGGCCAAAGGAAGTCCTGGAAGAAGATTGCCCTTGTGTTTTCTACTGCATTTGTTCTTAAGCGTCAAGTTACTTTCTGTACAGTATTTGAGCATGTGAAAGGCCTTGATCCAATTGCTCTCTAGTAGTTCCATTGTTGGAATAGAACTATGTGCACTTAAATTGCAGATTTTTTTTTCTTTTTTTTTTTTTTTTAATAAATTATAAAAACAACATCTCTAAATTGAAAAAGTAAAGGTTTAGATTAGATATTAGGAAAAAATTCTTTACTGTGACAGTGGTGAGACACTGGAGAGGTTGCCCACAGAAGTTGTGGATGCCCCAAACCTGGGAGGGTTCAAGGCCAGTTTGGATGGGGCTCTGAGCAACCTGGNTGCCCCAAACCTGGGAGTGTTCAAGGCCAGTTTGGATGGGGCTCTGAGCAACCTGGTCTAATGGAAGGTGTCCCTGCCTGTGGAAGGGGAAATGGAACTGGACGACCTTGAAAGTCCATTCCAAGCCAAGCCATTCTATTATTCTATGATTGATTCTATGATTGATTCCATAATTTAAGAATTTAAGAGTTATTTAATAACTGCATGCTGTGAGAGGTTATTTGTGATCTCAGGCACAAGATCATACAGACAGAAGTATTCGCTTAAACACATACTTCTACACAGAAAAGAATTCTACTAACAGTTAAATGCTCAAATATCTGTTTATGATTCTCCAAGTTCTATTTACTTACAATTCTTTTTTCAGTCACTAAACATGAGTTTGCTGTTTTCACACTATGAACTCCCTCTGCAGGGAGACAGAGGTTTCACATACAATAGGACAGAAAATGTTAACAGCAAATAATGAGGACAACATGAGTTTACAGCAATCTCAAACTCAGTTTTTTTAATTCCCTTTGCATGAACTTTATCTATGCAGGTTCTCCCTGTCTTCAAGCAAGGAAAATATTGATCTGAGAATGAATAAAATAATTATTCACAATGGCCATAGATATAAAGATTTTACATATGCTCTTCAGACACCAAGAACCTAAAAAACAAATAAATAAGTTTGCTACACCATTTTGACTGAGTATTCTGGTTTTAATCTTGACAGACTTTGTGAGGAAAATCCTTGTGGCCTTGGTTTCTCTGCTGAACTCAGGAACACTGAAGCCATTTATAGTGTTATCATTTTCCAGAGCTACCAGACATGCCAGATCACTAGACACAAGTCAGAAATATCTTCTAAATAGCATGTAAGTGAACATATTAATAGGAAAATATTCTCAGGTATGTGTGCTAGCTGTCTCAAGAAATCTTATTCTCTTCTTCTCATCTGGGATGCAAATGATGCTTGTTTGCAGCTGTGCTGTCTCTGCCTTGGGCTGTGGGGCAGCCAGCAGGTACAGCTGGGCAGGGGGAGCAGGTCTGCTGCAAGAAAGGCAGCAAGAGGGAGGCTGGGGTCAGGGGCATGGTCAGGGGCTGGCACTTCAGCAGAGACTTCTGTGGGCTTAATGAAAGAAAGGGCCTCCAGGTTTCCAGTCATGTTAGCCCAGATAAGCCTGAGTTTAGTTTAGTCTTGCTCTTTCTTTGGGGGTTAGAGGTGTACTAAAGAGAAAGCAAAACTGAAGGAAATGGACCCCATTTGCAAAAATCTACTGAGGAAGGGAAAATTTGTTTTTATACATTTACAGTGAGAATGCTTCATCAAGCAAATGGGAGTGCATTTGCTGTAGTTTCGACTTCGTGTCCTAAAATTCAGTAGAGACTATGAAGCCTTTGGCCAGCTCCTTCCTAAAAGAGGTGGTTTACCTCAAAGCTTTATCTCAAAACTCTGGCTGATGCAGTATTTCTCACAGTTTAAATACTTTGTGCTTAATATTGTGAAGGAAAGGTACCGAGGCAGTGGCTGGGTACATTTTTCCTTAGGGATATGGTATAATGTGATCAGAGTACTTTTCAACTGACATTAGCTATATAAGAAATAGCTAGTCCTCTGTTGCTTGTCTGCTCAATAGAGAAAAACAATTTTGCTTGAGAGAACAATTCACTTTAGTTTATGAGCAGAAAAATGCAATCCAGTGGTTTTATTCTGCTTCCACTGACTATGATAGAGCCTAATTACTGGGATTTACAAAGGTAGGTGAGATGAATCCTACACAAGCTGTCTCACCTTGAAAAATGTATATGGATTTTGCACAGCTCCTCAAAACTTAAGATGCATCAGGAGGTGCTTGAAATGAGGCAGCAGGGTGAATATAGGCATGTTCCTGCATTTCTTAAAAAATTCACAACCACTCTTTCTAGAAAACTGAGTTCAAGATTCTTGCCTGTTATAAAATATATGCTTAATTTCCCCAGTAATATATGAAGCTCTCAGTCCTGTCTCTTGCTATGCCCAAAATGCTCGGCATTAGGATAAAGAAAATAAATGCTATTTGTCCCTGAAACAGTCTTCCATTCCCACAAAGCAATGATGGCCCAAGGATTAATGCCAGGCAGTTGGGGAGATGTGTGAAAAATAACAAAGAAAAGCACTCCTTACAGCTGTGATCAGTCATGATGCTTTCAAGCAACATAACCAAATAGCAGCTTGCATTCCAGTTCTTCCCATTCCCTTTCTAATATCTACCCAGATGTCACAATGCTCTTGTGTGTGCTTTTCTCAACCTTCAGCTCTACCACCACAATTTTCATCTGCTATTAGGGGCAGTACTGGCAGAGCCCTGTCCCAAACCACTTCCCCTTGGCACACGGGATTCCCCTCCCAATGATCTGCTGCCCAGTTGCTTTGGAAAGACAAAAAATTAGAGACTTGTCTGAACCATACACAAGAGTCTCTAAGTAGAAAATATTTCAACAAGACTACACTAAGTCTCAAAAACACATTAAACAGAAATGATTTTCTGTAGCAGCATAGTCCTGCCAGAGTTGGGTTTTGTCAGCATGAGATACTTCAGCACCTCTTAATACAAATGAGAAAGTTTTACATGACATCAAAATTACACTTTATGAACTCAGTGCATTCTGACTGAAGGTGGCATAAATCTTAAGTAATTTCATTGCTATAGTTATTCTAGGTTTAAGGCAGTGTAATAGGGAATAAATATATTCTAGCAAGCACTGCTAGTCCTCACTTTAACATCACATTTTAATTTCATGGAGAATTTTAACTAACGCAATTGAAATAGGAAGATGGAACTAGAGCGTGGAAACAAGTCACTTTCAAATGAATTTATTTATAATGGCTTCCTCTGAAGCAGCTTGCAAGCAACGCAACCACTCATCCAGAATGGGATTGTTTTTCTAACTTTAGCTAATGTTGATTTAAATACCATTTTAGTGACAGTGAAAGAAAACTAACACTTGATTCCTTTTTATTTTGATTAATTATTCCAATATTTCTAAATATTTTCTAAATATTTCCTGTGTTAGATTCTAATGTCACTTAAATTTTGTTTTCCATTACTTTAATTTCATTAGTCCCAAAGAAATTATTCCAGATATTTGCCAGGATAATTTGGAATATAAGCATTATTTAATTTTAAATGATCATTTAAAAGTGCATAATATAAACGTTATTCCCACCTGCTTTTATTTATTCTGAAAACAGGAAAAACCTAGTGACTCCAAGGAGCTGAATAGCATGCAAAGCATGACTTAAACACTACTTAAATGGTCTAAACACTAGTAAAGGTCTAAATAGATAATTTTAATATGGTTGAACCTTGACCATGAAACTTGGTATCACATAATTTTATTACTATCTTACAAAAAAAAAAAATTTTGTAGACAAGGGCTCAAGAACTGAGCACAGTGAGTGCTTTGAGATATACCTGATTCTGAAGCCTGCATTTAGAACTTTGAGACATCAGCTACTCAGCTAGGAGCCTCCTTAATCTCAGCAGAGCTGCTGAGCTAAGCCTCCACAAAAAAGAATTGTTTTCTGAGAAGTGAAATAACTCTTTCTTCAGAAGTAAGTCTCTCCAAAATGTCCAGATGGCAATATTACCTAAGTAACATTCTAGAGTGATGCTAAATTTACAAGGTGCCCACGGCAAGGGATATGCAGAGAGACATCTGTGTTTCAATGATACTTCACCAATAGTTAGAATTCCCAGCAATAACAAAATATAAAAAATATCCCCTTATGGATATCTTATGATATCTCTCACTGATAATATACTGTCATCCAGACTTCATTAAATGTATACTCCATATGCAAGGATGGAGACTCAATCAGTCCTTTGAGTAACCTCTGCCAGAATTTGACCACCCTTACAGTAAAAAAAATTGTTTTCTTGTGTGCAGTTTGAATATTGTGTGTTCTAGTTTGTGTCCATTACTTCTTGTCCTAGCAGTAGTCTTTCAGGTGTGTCAGATATACCATACAATGTTCATTTATGGAATATCAGAATGTTCAGACCTCCTTTCACAGAATGTTAGAATACTCAGGCTATATTTCAAAGAATGTTAGAATGTTTTATCTTCTTTTCCTTAAGTTTATTTTCTGGTGTGACTTCCAGTTATTCAGCACAGACTTATTTATACGACTGGATTTTTCTAGCAATTCAATTTCCCATTTAGTAGAGCTCTTACACATACCATTAACAATATGCAACAGATATGTTGCACAAGGAAAAAAGAAAATTTATTGAACAATGGTAACAAAAAGCCAAAAAAAACCCAGTTAACCTCTTCAGTCATTTTATCGACTGCCTTTAGCTGAAATCCTACTAATTCACACACTGTGATACTTTTATTTTTGCTAAACCTTTTGCTGCTTGTGGAGGGTTTTAGAATTCATCACAGTATCCAGTTGTTAATGTACCCATCTTTTCACTGTTTCCAAACCACCTCATCTATGAGATGTTTCACAGGATACTGCACTAACGGCCTCCATTAGTATTGACTGTTGCCCACATCAACTGTTTAATGTGCACTGTCAGGTTTAATCATGTGTTTGCTTGAACAAGATCCATTATTGTCTTTGCTTGTATTGCAGAGACAGCTTAGTAAGGTCTCTCACTCCACAGATTATTGAATCTTTCTTTGATGAACTGTGCTGTTTGTAGCCTTATAACTACAAGCATTTAATTATTAAGAATCTTGGAGAATTCTGAATGGTACAAGATAAAGGCTTTTCAGTCAGCACTTTGAACCCTGACTTGTCCCAGCATCTCTTGTGGAACAAATCTAAACTACACAACACATGAAAGCATCAATGATTGTCTGTGTAATATATCCATATATACATACATAGAGAAAGAGACATCCCTGGAGCACCAGCTAAGCAATTTTGGCTCAGGCAATGTAGTGTGACAAATTTACACATGGACATTTGCTTCAAACACTTTCTGGACAAATTCACCTCTGTTGAGATCCATCACCAGTATGTTAAAGTGCATGTTAAGACTGCCTGTAGCCCTCTGGTGATTGTGTTGATGGATGATAGCTCTCTACAGTGGGAAAAGATTGAGCGCCTAGGGCTGATTCTTTCACATGTGTTAGCCTTGTTTTTTTTGACCATGAAGTTTCGTTCATATGCCAGTATCTTAGCAACAGCAGACAGTCTGATTCTACTAAGTTCACTATTTCCTCACTGGGAACTTAATACAATGATGACATTCCAGTTTAACCTTCTATTTGCCTTTTTGGGTATGGAATGCCAGTCTGTTTAGTTCTGTGCACTACAGAGCAACAGCTCCAGGAGCAATCAGCCCACAAAGGATCTGAATACTGTGGCTGTGATCAGGACAGCAATCATACCAGAAATATAACACCAGATACACAAGTACTTTGGCAGACTGTTACGTTTGCAACCTAAGAGTTTTAATGTCCTGAAATTAGGTACCAACAATAAGAAGGTAACCTGCAACTTCAGGAGATGTCTTAAAATGCACCAGCAAGAAATTAAAAGTTACTGGAAACAATATATTACTTAGACTATAGAGAAAGAAACATAAACTCTATGGGAGATTGTATCTATATGGCAGTAGTACTGCAGTCATGTTCAGCAAGGTACTATATGAACTGTTTGGAAGACAGCATTCATAGCCATATATCTTCAAACATTTTGTGCTTATGCAAAGATTAGAAACCAAGAATATCCTCCATTTCCTTCTGATTCTGCTGGCTCATCCTTTAAGATTATCTCTTATGGTGTGGAAAGGCACTGATAAAGATAAATGAAAGAATAACATCACCTATTTTAACTAATTATTCCTTTAGAGTCCTGCTTTAAAAATAGCTTTTTCCCTACCTCTTTGTCATTAGTATCCAAATATTCAAGGTTATGTTGCAAGGTATGTATTGAGAGTCCAGTTCTGCAGCCTCTACTTGCAAGTCATAAGGGAGAGGGCTGAACAGGGTCTGTGAGTGACACTGGTCTAATGCACACGATTAGCAAAAAAAACCACCCCAAAACACATATTGATTCTAGCTGATAGGTTATTTTTCAAACATGAATATGGTGCATAATGCATTTTTAACATTTGAACAGCAGTGTCCATCTGTCTCCCTCTCCTCTTGTTCAGATTTTCTCTACATCTAGAGCCTGGACCCACATATTTGGTTGTACTCAGTTCTAGCACACCCTAACACTTTTGTGTGACTTTCAACAACACTCCTTGTCTCTGATGTTGATGCAAGAATCTAGCTGGTTGGAGACTTGCCCAGTATGTGCTCGCTGATCACAGTGAGTTTGTATGGGAATGTGAGCCACATCAGCTCCATGAAAACTAGTCTCTCTCCTTCTGAAACTACAACACACATTTCGTTCTTCTCTGGCTGTTAGTTTGCTTCAAAACTCAACATTTGCATGCTGTGATTGAAGAGCAATAACAAGAGGCCATAGTGAACTGGCAACATTTTAAAATCAGAATTCTGAATTAAACATGTTCATGGTCACCCTGAGACTACACACCGAAGAAAGGTTTAGCATAAGATGCAAAGAGTTTTAACAGAGGTATTCACCTAAAGACTTTTTACTCTCAAAGAAGTGTCTTGCTCATTCATTTAAGGAAAAACAGGAAAAAAAGAGGTGGGATTTAGAAAGAAAATTCTTCCTGTATTGGATTCAATGTGCTTGAGTCTAAGTGCCTTGAAGGACATTAATTTTATTCCAGAGAAACACTGGAACTCATTATGAGAAAACTTGCAAAATTTTGTTTGTAATTATTCTTAGGAGTAAAAGTCAGATTAACATGGGCCAATTGCAGAAAACTAGGACAATAGCAAAATAAGGAATACATTTTTATGAGAACAAAAATAATTTTATATAGACTTTTCAAGCTCTTCAATGTTAAAACACATTTATCAATCAACAGTATTTTCTTTGACTAACCAGGAAAAATTGTTTATGGCATCAATTTTTAGTCTCTAAAAAATTACTGTTCTTCTTACTGCTCAGGAGAATATTCATAATAGAAATCCATATTACTGGTCTAGAATATTTTGTGAGGGTCATAATTACATGTAAAGATAAAATGCAAGTCTGTAATGTTGAAAAAAATATAGTAGTTTTGGAATAATATTATGATAAACATCAAAGGTACTTGGGAAAAACGTCCACTTGACTGATGCAATTGGTGCACGGAGCTCTACTCTGCTTAACAGAATATTTTAAGTACAAAAATATGTTTTTTTATGAGCATGAGAACATTGACTCCTGTCTGAGAGCACATTTATTGCTTCTGTGGGGAATGAGGTCTGGATTTTGTGCTACTCCTGTCCTTAGCCTACTATTTTCAAAATTATCACGGAATAACATGTTCACACTCAAAAAATGACAAAGAAAGGCAGCCCACAATTTCTGAAGCAAAAACAAACAAGAACTCCATTGTTTACATATATTTAATTGACATGAAGATACATGCAAGTAGTGCACAGTTTTCTTTTAAAAATGGGGATCAAGGTATTGCCTTCACAATACTAGTAAAAACCAAAAGAACAGCATTCTAGTACACATGAATAACAATTTTATACAAGCAGAAGGATGGCATTTTTAACAGTGGATGTTCTTTCAGAATGTCTCAATAAAACGTTTGTTGGCAATTCTAATCATAACTACAGACAAAAAGTTTCCCAGAAATACTTGAGAACAGAACATACTGCTATTTTACACTCATAATTCTTCAGCTAACATTGTCCTTTCTTCCCACTGCTCCTTTTCATCTGCCTAGTCTAACAGAAAGAAAAAGTACCGAAAGGACAAAATACCAATTATTGATTCAGTTATGTCTTCCTGGTAGTCCTTAAATCTCACTTGCAATATCCTAATTTTTCTACATAAAGTCATATAAAATTATTATTAAAAGTTCATCTTTGAAAATTAAGTATTCTAATCATATACTGGAAAACAGTGAAACAAAAACATTTTTTATCACTATTGGAAGAAAGGGCAGGCCTCTCAGGAAGACTACAAGGATATCATGAAGTTATGCAGGAATAAAATTAGAAAGGCCAAAGCCTAACTAGAATGAAATCTATTAAGTCAGTAAAAGATGACAAAAAGCAAAAAAAAAAAGTTTTTAAAAATACATCATCAACAAAAGGAGGGCTAAGTAGTATCTCCATCTTTATTCTGTGCAAGGGGAAACATAGTGGCAAAGGATAAGGAACAGACTGAGATGCTTAATGCCTTCTTTGCCTCAGTCTTTAGTAGTAAAGAGTAGTTAACCTTAGGCTATCCAGCCCCGTAAACTGGAAGACAGAGATGGGGAGCAGAATGAAGCCCACATAACCCAAGGGGAGATAGTGTGACCTGCTAAACCACTTAGACACACAAAAGTCTATGGGGCTGGATGGGATCCATGCAAGTGTACTGAGGGAGCAGGTGGAAGTGTTCACTGAACCTCTTTCAATAATTTTTCAGTAGTCTTGGCGAAGGGGGATGTCCCATGTGAATGGAGGTTAGCAAAGATGACACCCATCTACAAGAAGTGCAGGAGCATCCAGGAAACTACGGGCCTGTCAGCCTGAGCTGGGTGCCAGGGAAGGTCACAGAACATCTCGAGGGCAGCGGGTGCAGGACAACCAGGGAATCAGGCCCAGCCACCATGAGTTTGTGAAAGGCATGTCCTGCTTGACCAACCTGATCTTCCATGACAAGTAGTGCTGTTTAGTGGAACAGGGAAAAGCTATGGATGATATATGTATACCTGGATTTCCTTGAGCCTTTGGCACTGTCTCCCATAGCATTCCCCTGGAGAAAATGGCTGCTTATGGCTTGGATGCGTGAACTGTTCACTGAATAAAATCTGGCTGGCTAAAACTGATGAAAAACTCTCTGGCCAGGCCCAGAGAGTGGTGGTGAATGGAGTTGAATCCAGCTGGTCACTACCTGTGTTCCCCAGGGCTCAGCAGCAGGGTCAGTCCTTTATTGATGATTTGGATGAGGGGCACTGTGCAGCACTACAGGCTGGGGAGGAGTGGCTGGAAAGCAACCCATCAGAAAAGGACACGGGGGTGTTGGTGAACAGCTGGCTGAAATGAGCCAGTGTGTGCCTAGGTGGCCAAAGGCATCCTGGCCTGTATCAGAAATAGTGTGGCCAGCAGGACCAGGGCAGTGATTATCACCCTGTACTCAGCACTAATGAGGCCACACCTTGAATCCCATGATCAGTTTTGGGCCCCTCTCTACAGGAAAGACATTGAGGTGCTGGAGTGTATCCAGAGAAGGGCAACAGAATTGGGAAAGAATCTAGAGCAGAAGTCCTGTGAGAAGGAGCTGACAGAACTGGCGTTGCTTAGCCTGGAGAAAAGGAGGCTCAGGGGAGACTTTCTTGCCTTCTACAATGCCCTGTAAGGAGGTTGTAGCCACTTGAGGGTCAGACTCTTCTACCAGGTAACAAGCAATCAGACAAGAGAGAATGGTCTCCAGTTGCACCAGGGGAGGTTTAGATTGGGTATTAGGAAAAAGTTCTTTTCCAATAGGTTGTCAAACATTGAAACAAGCTACTCAGGGAACAGAAGGCATTATTATCACCCCTGAAACCTTTAAAGAAAATGTGGATATGGCATTTGGAGACATGGTTTACTGAACATGGCAGTGCTGGTTTAATGGTGAGACATGATTCTTAGAGGTTAAACCTCAAACCTAAACCATTTTGTGATTTTATGATTCTGTAATTCTATAAATATTTCACATAAGACAAAAACTAGCATTGTTAACAACAAGGTGAACCAGTGACAATTTAATTAAGGGAGTATAGAAGATAAAAAATCAAGATACAGGTGTGGCAGAAAGGGAAAAGCCAAAAGCAACTAATTATCATGGGTTTCAAGAAAGGCTAGGGTTTGGAAAATCATAAAGTCTACAGTTCCAGGGACATTGGCACTGCAAAAGGCATGCAGAGGGGGGTGGCATTGCACCAATGCAAATTTTGAGGGCTTTTGCCAGGAGTACTGAACCACCCTAGATTTTTAGATTGTCTTCTTCAAGTGCATTGTCTATAGGAAGACCAGGGTTTTATTACTTCCTTTCAAGGTAACCATCCTTAGACATTCAAAGAGCACAAGCACTTTTCTTGAGGGTGTTCACACTGTTTTGTGAAGCTATACTGGAGCTGCAATAAGAAGGAGAGGGAGCTTCACAATACAGGACTTTATGGCAGTACTTGGGAGTCTTCAAGTATTCTTGACCCTCGCTCCCAGCCCATGACACATCCAGTTCCTTAGCACACAGCAACTTCAAACATGAAAAAGATCAAATTTGCCATATAAAAGAGTGGTTTAATACTGAACCTGCTTGCTATGCCCAATACTTTCTGTTTGCTTTGCTGGGTTAGTTTTCAGATACATGAGCTCCTCTGCATGGAGGAGGTGGAAACAGCTGGGGACACGTTGCAGAGAGATCAGGCAGCTTTGGGCTTGTACCAAGCTAAAGGAGGGCAGCAACACACAGGGACATAAACCTGCTTTAACTGGCTCAGTTTGCAGAACAACTCCATGATTAGCTGTCCTGGAACAACTAGGGGTTGAGGTATGCAGGGCCAGAAATAAGCAGTCATATGTGGCAACAGGAGCAAAAACTCCCTGCAGCTGTGATTGCCACCCAAGTGCTGAGGAACTGGTAGCATACAGTGTCAATTCTGTAGCTTTCTGCAGTGTTGGAAGCAAGAGAATATACTGGCTTGTTTTGGACAGAAAATCTGTGACCACTCTGGGAGGTGCCTCTGTTTACCAGCATGGTGTTAAAATGAACTTCTGCCTAGCTGAGATGGTATTACCATCACAACCCTTTCTGAAAGGCTGTGTTAGAGTTCATCAGCAATTAAACCCCTCAGGCAATATATATAAGAAGTTTTTAAAGAAGTCCACTCTCTGCTAAGCTTTGAAATACAGATTTCACTGCCATGAACTTACATGCCATCAATTCCTTTATAAATGGAACAGGTATTTCACGCTAATAAATATTTCTAACTCATATGTATATGCTGTTCTAATTTGATACCATTTTTACTTACGTTACATACTTTAACTTTTGCATACAAGACCAGAAATTACTATCACATAATTTACTATAATCTCTTATTTTGGACCCCTAAACTTTACTCCATGTTAAGCTAAGTAATTTACTTGATAAAAGTATAGGCTGTATTTGACAGCTGTCACAAAATCCCTTAATATTCCTGCAGTTTGATGTCTTCTCCACTGCTTTATTGTCAGCACAGCAGTTTCCTTGCTGTCACCAGCAGATTTTTCTGCTTTTCTTGATTTTTTTGACACTCTCTCAGACTGCTTTGTATAGCTTCAGTGCAATTCACGAGTCCTGGGCACTTCCTAAGATGAAATGCTCTGTGGTTTAGAGTCTCCCCGGCCTTGGTGTTCAGTTACCAGTGAAATTACATTTAACTCCCAAGCTGTTTACAATTCAAACAAAAGGGTTTCTCTGTACAGCATCCAAACCCGACAAAATTACAAGCACTTAAGCTTTTTGCGCAAAGATCAGATACAAAAAAATCTCCCTCCTCTTATTTCCTTTGGTTGCATTCTTCTGCATACCATATAGCTTAGCTTGTATCTACAGAGCCTCTTTTTATGTATCACACAAGCTTTTACTGATATTCTAATCCTCACTCTTCTAATCCTCTAAGGGTTCCATACAAATTCAGTCTTTTCCCTTCTAAACTTCTTAATTTATTGCTTATTCAGAAGATATTCCTACACTCAACTTCCTAAAGACTTGAAGATAATTTTTTAAGAATAACTGTTAAGGTTTGTACCCAACTGGCCTATTAACAAATCTATGACTCAAAAAAAGGTTAAATTCCACTCTTTCCCATTTTCCTAAACTAGGTTTGCCTGTACTCATAAGATGGCATAAGGTCTTGAAAAAGCACACTAAAAAATCTGAAGTTAGCTAAGTGGTGATCTGATTTATAAACCCTGTGTCTATTAAAATTTGATCCAAACATTTTGGCTAACCACTTTTCTATCACATCAAGCAGAAGGTGCCTGTATCAGAATTCTGCAGACCACCTCACAGATCCTTTTATGTTCTCTTCCCACTCCTTGACTCCTGAGCTCACAGCACTGGCTGCAGCTGCTTTTCTGCAAATCCAGGCTTGGACCACACTCCTTTCCAGAGTCTCACGATAGCCAGCTCTCTTCCCATCACACTTTGCATCTGCTTTCACCCTGGATGCCCTCTCCTGGATCAGGCTCTTCCGTTTTCCCTTAGGCTTTCTCCTGAATCACAGGTATTGCATTCTATAATCTTGGCATTGCCACGAAGATGGAACCAAGCCTGGCACAGAGCCAGACTTGCTGTAAGCAACATTCCCTGGAAACAGCTTAGTGCACTGAGAAACTCATGACAGCAAGTAGGCAGGAGGGCAAAGCAATCTCTGCTGACAATTAGAGGAGCTTTGCTGCATCACTGCTGGCAGAACATCTCAGTATCCATGCTAAGCTGACCTGGAGCAATCTAGGAAACAGGCTCTGCACAGCTCATACCAGGGGGCCATATATGCCCGTGACAGCTCTAATTCTGGCAGTGTGACCTACTGCAAGCTCCAGGATCTGGATCCTGTCCTAGTGAGAAATACAGATGTCATTTCTACCTGGATTGCAGCCCCCTCCTATATTTGTATTTTACAGAATTACACATTTGTTAGGGTTGGAAAGGACCTCTGGAGAACATCTATTCCAATCCTCTCTGCCAAGGTAGTCACCTAGAGCAGGTAACACAGGCACAAGTTCAAGTAAGTGAATGTCTCCAGAAAGGGAGATTCCACAACCTTCCCGGGCAGCCTGTTCCAGTGCTCTACCACTCCCAGTGTAAAAAAGTCCAGGTGTAATTTTGTGTGCTTAAATTTATGGCCATTGCTCCTTGTCCTGTCACTGGACACAGTGGAAAGAGGCTGGCACCATCCTCTTGTTACCCACCTTTGGGATATTTATGAGTTAATGAGATCCTTTCTCAGTCTTCTCCTTTCTAGACTAAGCAGGCCCAGCTCCTGAAGTCTCTCCTCATCTGAGAGANAATCCTCTCTGCCAAGGTAGTCACCTAGAGCAGGTAACACAGGCACAAGTTCAAGTAAGTGAATGTCTCCAGAAAGGGAGATTCCACAACCTTCCCGGGCAGCCTGTTCCAGTGCTCTACCACTCCCAGTGTAAAAAAGTCCAGGTGTAATTTTGTGTGCTTAAATTTATGGCCATTGCTCCTTGTCCTGTCACTGGACACAGTGGAAAGAGGCTGGCACCATCCTCTTGTTACCCACCTTTGGGATATTTATGAGTTAATGAGATCCTTTCTCAGTCTTCTCCTTTCTAGACTAAGCAGGCCCAGCTCCTGAAGTCTCTCCTCATCTGAGAGATGCTATAGACCTGTAATCTATCTTTGTGGACCTCCTATGTACCCTCTTCAGTGGCTCCTTTATTTCCTGAACTTTGGAGACCAGAACTGAACACAATACTCCAGGTGTGGCTTCACTAGGACCCAGTAGAGGGAGAGGATCACCTCTCTTGACCTGCTGGCCACAGCTATCCCAGGATATTATTTGTCCTTCTGGCCGCAAGGGCACTGCTGGGTCATGGTCAACTTGCCATCGTCTAAGACTCCCAGTTCTCTGCAGAGCTGCTCTCCAGTAGGTCAGCCCCAGACTGTCCTGGGGTTATTCCTCCTCAAGAATAAACTTGCCCTTGTTGAATTTCACTAGTTTCTCTCTGTCAAACTTTCCAGCCAATCAAGATTCCGCTGAATGGCAGCCCAGCCTTCAGGTGTATTTGGAGCCATCCTTTCTCCTTTCTTTTCTTCCAGGAAAAGGAAGCATCCATGACAAAGGAGCACACTATGGAGAGGAAACCTTTGAGAAAAGCTGGACTATAGGTACCTAGGAACTCTTAATTGGGATGCACTTTAAAATAGAGATATTCATCCACCTTTTTTTGCCTTGTTTGGTCCACCTTCATGTTGCATATATTTTGTAACATTCTGCTTTTATTTTACACACTAATTTAAATAAAGCCTTTAATAATACCCTTAGACTTGGTAAGTCTTTGCACAATGCTCCCAAGGCCCTCAGCCCTGCACAGTCAGACAGGATAATAAGAAAGAACTATCCATAACTGCCACCGCTGCTGCAAACAGGATTGGATGAGGTGGCATCACAAACAAAATAACCAGAAAATATGAGAAAAGAGAGAGAAATAAGGAAGAAGCTGATTGCATAAACCAAACGACAACTATTCATAGCTTTCTATACATACACACTGCTCCAACCAAATGCTCTATGCAAAGGAAAGCTATCCCTCACGATGAAAGACCTTCTATAGGACTCTGCCATGGACTACCTTCCCAGCACTAACAGGGAAATGTAGTGGCTGCAGCTGGTGCTGCCACTTGTGCAGCAGGCTCCCCTCAGGTGCTCTGGTACCATCCAATAGCCATCTGCTCTCTCTCGGCCTCACAGAAGCACAGACAGCTGATCTTTTTCATGTTCTGCAGCCCAAACTCAGCTCTGAGCCTGAGAGACTCCCCATCTTTTCTGCAGACAAACTGCAACTGCAGGCACAAAATCTGACCACTTAGGAAGGTTGCCCATGAATGGGTTCCTAAACTTCCAGTCACAGAGAAATAACCTTCTGCTGCACAGCACTTCTGTGGCTGCTGACAGACCCTGTTAACCTACCTGCATGGCTGCTGCTGTGGAAGCTGTGGGCATTGCCTGTTTTTCCACGAGTCAGCAACAATGCTGGCAAAGCAGCCATGACAATATGCTGCACTGTAAAGCACTGCTGACAAAGCACTGCTAGCCTGGACAAGGATGCTCACTAGTTTACACATTCTTGCCACGGGCTCTAAAAGTCAGAGACACTAAGCTCTCTGTGCTCTGGCATGCTCTCCATTTTCAAAAGGAACACTTCCATTAGAATTTGTCCTTAGCTCTAATGTAAAGGGATAAATCTGCTTTTGCCAATAATGAACAAGTATTTTTTTTCTCACAAGATGATTTCAATTTATGCCTACAGCATTGTCTCTGGAAACTCATCTTACAGGTCAAAGCAATAAAGAAACCTTGCCTAAACAATCTTTATACCATCTGTCAAGAGCACTTTGCAAAGATCTCTGTGGTGTTCTGGCCTAGGTGAAGTCAATAGCACCCTGGATAAACATGAGGAACTGATTTAGAGATCTTGGGAAAACAACATGGAAGATGCCAGATTGCAACCTTTAAAAATGATATTACTAATTACAGAATAAGATTGCTACAGAGAAACAGGCTGACAGCATACTGTCTATGGGTTGTGTGCTTGCATTCAGTAATGAACAGTCTCTTCTAAAACCGGGCACAGATGGTACATACAGTAGCACAAAAATAAAGAGCCCTCTGTGCACCATCCTCCTCACAGCTTACATTACTGTTAATATTTTCTATGTTTATTGCAGACATAAAAATATAAGTACCAAGTAATAAATCCAATAATTTTCTACACCTCTGTAAGGTCTTTGCAAACTTCAGTGGGACAAAAAGCCTAGTATTTCACTTTCTTTCCATTAAGAAACCAGTTCATAAAGTTGCAGCTTTTCTTCCTTCTTCTGGGTTACTTCCACCATAGCGGAGTTTAAAGTTCCTGTTTACTGAACACACTCAAACTGTTACTGATAGCATCAGGCAGCATCAATGCTGGCTCTTTTGCTCCTTACTGACACAAGTCTACTCTGTCTAAGATGAACCCTGTGGTGCTGCATAGCCTCTTGGCATTAATTATTATCCAAAATGTTGAACTGTGAAATTAATATTAAGGAAAATGAGCAGTGTATCCTTTCAAGTTCCCATTCTGCCAGAGAAGTAAATAAGTAATTGCAGAGAAAGAAAAAAAACAACAACAAAAGAAACCTAATAAAACCAAAAATTTCCATCTTAAAAGGAATGGGAAGCTGGAAAACATGGACATTCTAGTTTTTGCCTAATAGCATATAAAGTTTAATCTCAGCATAGTTGGAGTAAAATTCAACTCCTGAATCCCAACTCCTGAATTCAAATGAAATACTTTCTCATTCTATGATCCTTTAACTCCTTTAACGTTCACACCCTGACATACACTTGCACTTCAGAGAGGGTGCAATCCTGCAGGACACTGGATATGTAACCATGTAAGTGTAGATGCCATTAAAATGGAAATGCAGAGGAGACTATATGGCAACTTCAGTTTGCAAGGCTGGTCTTAATTTTGGCCTTTATAGTTTTCGTATTCTTGATTATGTAAGTTTAACACTTAAAAAAAATAAAGTGCCCAAGAAAACAGTTGTAATGCATGATCCCTAGTAATTACTTCTTCCCATAGTCACTACCAAGATCTGTTTCTACAAACTGTGTATCAACAGACAAGAACATTGCTCAAGTAAAAAATAGGTAATTAATTTAAACAATGCTGAATTAACATAGCTCTTTTGTTTGTAATTTACTGAAAACTACTAAAAGGAATCAGAGATAAGAACAGAAAGAAATCAAGAGACTCTTCCTAGTTCCCACCCCAGATGTCCGTCCTGGCTATAAAGTTTCACACCCCCCCAAAACAACACAGGTGCAAAGAAAAAGTGTAAATTAAAACAGGTAGGCCTTTATCACATCACTTGGCTGAGGAAACAGTTGAATTTGCTTCATTTTACTGAATGAGAGGAATTCTTCGAAGAACAGGGGCGGCAGAGAGTCCCAAACTTCCCGAACCAGTATGACAAAAACAAGAGTTGCTCAGCAATGATGCTCAGCACCGCTAACAGTGCACCTTCACAAATTTAGCGGCAATTTACGCCAACAGTGATTTCCATCAGAAAACTCCTTCCCAGGGTGCCGGGCGGGCTTCGGCTCCGGCTCGGGCTCCGGCTCCTATCCCGCGGGCGGAGCAGCTCCCTCGGCTCCGCCGCTGCGGGCTCCTGGCGCATCGGCTGCCTAGAGGAAGATGAGATAAAAATCACCCGAAACCACAGAGCTCGGGAGAAGCAGCGGCCGCTGGACGGCGAGCGCTGCCGCGGCGGAGCCCGGCAGCCAGGACGGCGCAGAGCCGTGGGCAGCCCGACGTGCCCGGCGCGCACAGCGGGCCCCGCCTCCGCCTGACCCGGATACAGACGGCGCTGCCTCCCGGCCGCGAGCGTGGAGCCGGCCCGGCGCCGCCGCAGCAGTGGG
>VXBI01003869.1:748515-803011 GCA_013397375.1 Toxostoma redivivum | reverse complement strand
CGCCGCCGCAGCAGTGGGAGCGGAGTGCCCCGGCCGTGCCATGGCGTTGTGGTGACCGCTCGGCCCCGCCACCCGCCTGCCCCGCGGCCATGGCCCCCATGGGCATCCGCCTCTCGCCGCTCGGCATGGCCGTGTTCTGCCTGCTGGGGCTGGGCGTCCTCTACCACCTCTACTCCGGCTTCCTGGCCGGCCGTTTCGCCTTCTTCATGCTGAGCGAGCCGGCGGCCGGCGGGCCCGAGACGCCTCACGGCTCTGCGCCCGGCGGCGCCGTAGACCTGCGGGAGCTGCTGGCCGTGTCCGTGCTGGCCGCCGTCAGGGGCGGCGAGGAGGTGAAGCGGGTCCGCGAGGGGAACGTCCTCAACGCCAAGGCCAAGGGCAAGACGCGGGAGGGGGCCGAGGAGCAGCTCACCACCGGCGACCTCCTCTCCAACCGCAGGATGTTCTATCTGCTGAAAGGCGCCTTCCCCGCCATACAGGTGTGTGCCAGGTGCTCTCCGTGGGGCGAGGGCTGCCGCGGGCCTGGTGCCGGTACCCCGGTGTGGAGTCTCGGCGCGGGGCTGCTCTGCACCAGCGCCTTTTCGCTCTGTGACCGCCGGCGGGAAGCGCTGCCCTCTTGCGCTTTTCCTTCCCCTCCCGCTGAATTTGTGGCAGTGCTACCTCACACTCTTTGCTCTTTTCCTTCCCCTCCCGCTGAATTTGTGGCAGTGCTACCTCACACTCTTTGCTCTTTTCCTTCCCCTCCTGCTGGATTTGTGTTAGTGCCACCTCACGCTCCTTTGCCATGGGTGTTGGGTTGCAGGGGAAGGAGTTGGAGCGTGTTGCAAGCGAAGCAACGAGAGGTGAAACAGTGTCAAACACTGCGGGCGTGGAGGGAAGCGCCGGTTCTCGCTGTTGGGGATCATGAGCTCTGTGGTTAAGGGTACCGGTAATTGCGCGGTGCAAATTCCGCCTTACGGTTAAGATGCAGAAATTGTTGTTTTGGTGGTTATCCTTCCTGCCAGTTGTCTTTCTTCCCACTTACTGGAAGGGCCAGTAGTCGGAGCAGCAACTGAGGATTCGAGGTTTAGGAGCATAGCGCTGCAATAACCGAGTGTTTGGCGCTTGTGGCTGTGGGACAGCAGATAAGCACAGCTGTGTCAATACTGTGGATCACTGCCTACCTGAGCAAAATTAGTTTACTTTGCTTTCAGAGGTGTACACCCCTTCCTGCTCTCCTTCACTTCTGAAATCTAGGTCTATCTCTTAAGGTCTAACCTTTGAACTATACTTTGAGGATTTTTGGGGTTTGTTGGCATTGTTTCTCCTTACACTACAGTCAGTGGGAACTTCTGTCTTTTGATGTTAAATTCCTTAGCTTTTCACGGGCATTTGAAATGCACAGAAAGCCCCAAATTTGGCTCTCAAAGGTGGTGATCGTATGCTTCTGTTGGATGGGTTGAGAGAAAAAGTAGCTAAGTATGGTTTTTGTTTATTGAGTTACTATACAATTTTCAGTAATTGTTTTGAAAGTTCCACAGAAAAATGTGTTGGGTTTTTTTTGGCGGCTTTGAGTTTTTTTTGTATGTTTTGGTGGGGTTTTAAAATGTTGTAAAGAACTTATTGAATATGAAATCTAGAGGAAACAGCAAATTCTTCAAAGTTTGAAATAAACTTGAGATGTGACTAATCTTCCTCTACAGAACGATTATGCAGGTTATGTTTTGTAGATTTCCTGGATTGTCTGTTGGTGGCAAGGCATCTTCACAGGCTCAGTGTTAAAGGAAGAAAAAGTACTGGCCCCTGTTCTCTTGCATTATTCAGTGCCCTGAGAGATCTTGGCTTTACAGCTTAGCTGGCTTGAAACCTGTATGCTTTCTCCCCTTTCACAGGTGGAGGGACTTCGTTATTCTAGATGTAAGAGTTGTCTTTGTTTCTAGAGAGGGCTGGAGATTCTGTCTGGGCTTGAAGAACATTGAACTGTGTACTGCCTGCTCTGTGGTCACATGTAAACTCTGCTCTGGGCCTGGGATTCTTAGCAGTGACAGTCTGACTTGTGTCTTTCTGGCAGAGGGTGGTAACTTTGAACATCTACTTCTAAAAAATTTTGGTA
This sequence comes from Toxostoma redivivum, assembly GCA_013397375.1. Taxonomy (NCBI): domain Eukaryota; kingdom Metazoa; phylum Chordata; class Aves; order Passeriformes; family Mimidae; genus Toxostoma; species Toxostoma redivivum. The sequence continues at coordinate 800,922 of VXBI01003869.1, read as the reverse complement.
CTCCCTTTTATTTTTCTTGCAAGTGATGTGTGCTGCTATTCTTTAAGAATAGATGGTACTTTTAAAAGTGCAGATATGTTCTCAAAGGCAGTATAAAACTGAAAATGTGTGCATAGGTCTGTGGAACTAAAAAATACCAGGCATATGTCTTTTCTTTTTCCCCACTCCTCCTTAGATTGACTGAGCTTGAGCACTGACGATGTCTAAGATAAGTGTACTTGACAAGTTTTTCAGGTGATCTGGAATTATTCTGTCTGACAAATCAGCTGTGGGATGTTAAATATTCTGAGAACATGATGGGGATAATAGCATCTTACCTCATGTGGTGCTTAAAAATTTCTCACTAAGCTGCATATACACTGATAAGACATTTTGTCTCCTAAAGTCTGTGATGGAGATGTAGTCATAAACATTTGCCCAAACTAAAATAAAAGCCTTCTTTTGCATATACGAACTGTGTGTGCTTCTCAGGTGTGAAGGCAAGGTATCATCTCAATCTATTAATCCTTCAAGTGTAACTTCTGAGCAACCCATCTAAAACTGCAGCACTTTCATAGAACAGACCTGCTGAGTTTTGCTGTGAATATAAGGATTATAGAGGATTTTCTGAGGCAGTATAAAATTGCATCGTGTGAGAAATATCTTACTTTATATCTGTAGTCTTATCCCCCTGTACAGAGTGACACTCCAGAATAAAAGATGCTGCTGAAGTCAAATAAACCTCCTCTCCTCTTGCCAGAGAAGATGATGGTAATGAAAGCTGTCAAACAAAAACTGCAATAATTCCAAGAGTAAGCTTATGCAAAATGCTGATTTTCTCACATTCTGAAGTTCTTGAGCTTAACAGGGGTACCTCAGTATTTAAATTGTTGCCAAATGCTGCAGTCGGGAAGAAGATGAGCCAGCACAAAAGCTAGGTGCTAAAATATGCCTGTAAAGCAAAGGAAATAGTTGTTCAGTCTGGACAAGAGAAGGCTTCTGTGAGACATTACAGCAGCCTTTCAGTACCTGAAGGGGGCTTAGGAGAGCTGGAGAGGAGCTTTGTACAAGGGCATGTGTTGGACAAGAGGGAATGGCTTTCAACTGAAAGAGTGCAGGTTTTGACTGGACATTAGGGCAAAATTGTTTACTGTGGGAATGGTGAGGCACTGGACCATGTTGCCCAGAGAAGTTGTGGATGAGCGCTCCCTGGAAGTGTTCAAAGTCAGGCAGGATAAGGCCTTGAGCAACCTGGGAAGGTGTTCCAACCCTGGCAGGGGGATTGGAGTGAGATCTGGAAGGTACCTTACAGCCCAAACAACTCTATTATTCTATGATTTTCTAAGAATAACTGCAGCTTTCCAATGTTTCAAAATAACCAAGGGGAAAAGTAATTTGACTGAAATAAACTTAAGTCACTGAGCAGCACTGGATTCCCTGTTTTGTGAATCTGAAGGGAAAAAAGTTCCACAGAAAGTGTTTGCTTTTGTTCTCTTGAGTAAAGAAAGGTATTGTCTCTACAGAGGAAGAGGAACTCCACATGCTGACATCACCTGCTCTGTTTGATATGCATAGATGCATTTGCATCAATTCAGACTTCTCAAAGCTATGTTAGGTAAGACCAAAGAGGTGCGGCTCAATTGTGTTTTATCACTGTGTAGATTTAGTTTAGATTTAGTGGTGGTGTTTTTATATCCCTTAGAAATAGGCCTGAGAAAGATAAGGAATAAAGCGACAAGTCACTGTTACCTTGGGTATTAACCAGTGTTGTCTGATTGCACTCAACATCTAGCAGTAAATATTTGCATGTGTATTCCATTAAGCATCTTTTTACAATTGATTTTAAAATATACTTAATGCCAAAACCTATGCATTGCTTTCTCAGTGAAGTTTTCAACTGTAGTTACAGGCTTGGGGTGTTACTGTTCCTGCATTACTTCATTTATTTGTCAAGCTAAGAATGAGTTAAACCTCTGATCCAGCTGTAATCATCCCCTCTGCTGCTTTCATTTTTTATTTATTTTTTTTTATCTTTTCTGGGTTACTTCTTTCCTGGTTGGTTCTCCATGCAGCCTTATTTGTTCTTGTGCTGGCACAGTGGTGGTGTGATGAGGGCTGGGATGGCAATTAGGTGAGGAGGTTAAGGAGATGCTTAACCCAGCCCTGCTGCTGGGGTGGCAGTGGAATGGGGAGGCATTCTTTCCAAATTCAGTGATAGACTAGCTGAAAACTCTGGTATGTTCTGCTCAGAAGAGCTTCTGTAAAGAAATGATCTCAGGATACCAGGGTTTCAGCAGCATTACCCGCTAAAAGATGCCTCTCAACATCATGCCTTAGGGTCTTACTCTTTTAATGTGGCCTGTCCAGGGATCAGTGTCAGGATCTTGATAAGTGATTGTATCCCAAGTAAAAATTTAAAATAAAAGTTATTTAAAAGAAAGGTTATTTAGGATTGCAGCCCATCTCCAGGACATCTGAAGGAGCAGCCCTACTTGATCACAAAGGCAGGAATGATTTACAGATTGTTCCTTAAACTTTCACTTTGACCAGATTACCTCTTCTCCTCTGACTGAAAAAGCCAATTTTAAAGTGACCCACACAATTTTGCTATTTCACTGCTGTACTATACTAGAGTTATTTTTGTAGTATGTAGACTTCAGTCTTAATGGTCACATTGTATTCTGCCCTACACTCTCATTTTTAGCTGTTCTGTCTTTTTGTTTTTTTGTTTAGAGTTACAGCAGCTATATCTCTTATTTTCTAGCGTAAATACTGAACAGAGTTTCATCTTGTTTGCTCCCTTTTTTTTATATTGTGACTCTGGTGGAAATCGTCTTCCGTCCCACTCTTTCTCTTTGAACATCTTTTTATGAGTTTTACCACTGTTCTGAATCCAAATGTTTTTATGTGTCTTTCCCAGTTAAGACTGGTGATAAATATTGCATTTCAAGCTTATGCATGATAATGCTGGAATCAGCACTTGAAATGAAACTTTAAGAAATGTCACTTTTACTTTGATTTTCTTCTAAATTTATCAGACTTTTGGAGATTAATGACTCCAAGCGTTCCTTTTTAATCAGGCTCTCTGAAGTACTGTCTAGGTTTAAACTCATTGTTTACAGGCTTCTGACCACAGTGCCAACTATCATACCTAAAAAACTGGAATTTCATCTGAAATGGGAAGCTCTGCAACTGATACTGATTCTGTGTGAAAGACAGGTCTGTTAAAGAAATAGGTTTAAAAAAGAAAATACTATTTAAACTTCAGAGGTATTGCACTTTAGTGAGTAGGTTCAGTAATTTGGATTTTAGAATAGCCTCCTCAGGTCTTAGGGCTTTTAATAAAATTAATGTTCTTCTGACCCAGATGATCTTTGCAACTGCCAAGTAAAACAAGAAGTGTGAATGTTAATCTGAAATCTCAGTAATAGGTGTTGTCTGGAGATGCATCTCCTAACATGGGTTCCAAATTATGCCAGATGAGTTATTCCCACTCCCTCTGCATAAAAATGAAGTTAAAGACTGTAACTTTATGCTAATGAGTTCTGTGATTATCTTTTCAGATGCAATTACAAGTAGTTCATTTGGCTTGTTTGTGCACTGTGGGTGTTTAATCTATTAGCTGAGCATCTGGAGAGTTGAATTTCTTAGTGTGGCCACTCACAAACAGTGGACTTTTTTTGGTATTATCTATTTTATTGGTAGATTTCAATTTGTCCTTATTTGGATGTTTTCTTAAAATGAAGTGTTGCAACTCTTGTGACAAGCAGGTCACCTCTTTATCTTTGCTAGACTGTATAGAACTGTAATGGAGAATTTTGCTATCTGCTGAAACCACTAATGTGAATGAGCAAGTGGCTTTACTTTCCTGGTCTAAAGTTCTAGCTGTTTCTGCAGATTACCAGTGGAAACAGTGAATCCTGTGATCCATGCTGATTCCCTCAATTCCACTTTTGTTGTTTTCACCAACCTCTATTCATTGTAAGTCTGTAGAAACAGAGTTGTCATTGGATATATCTTTATCATTTATTAAATCCTGTTTGTTTCAGTGTGCTTCCTGCTGGTTTAGTGGCCAAAGTTACCTGATGAGTTTTGATAAGCACTATTTGAACTTGTTGACATTTAGGCTTGTCCAGATTCTTCTTCCTGTCATCTTGTTCCTGTATTAAGTGACTTCTTGTTGCTAAAATAAACAAAGGTGTAGTTGATGTAGAGGAAAAGCTCTACCTTGACTTAGGTGCCTTGAAAAGGGTATGTGTCCTTTTTCAGTGTTGTGATATAATTATAGAAATACTTGGAGTTTCGTGATCGAATGAATGGCAACATGAGACCAGTGGGTTTTATGCCTCTTATTATTTGTACGCTTTTATACCATACACATTTATATACAAATATACTTTATAGTTTTAAACTTAATTAAAAGTTAGGACTTTAAACTTAAGTTTCTAAACTTAACTACCTTTTAATAAGTTNTTTTTTTAGAAAACTATGTGGTCCAGCAAGGTCTTCTTTCCTTTCATAACAAAGTCTGCCTTGCTAAAACTCTATATAAATTGAACTTTGGCAAGAGGAACATTTTTGAAAGGCATGATGATCACCTATTTTTCCTTCCTAATAGTTGTGGTAATCTAAGGAGGAAAAGAACCTTTTCAAAACCAAGCAGCTGTCTTTAAAAATGTCAGTGTATTGAATAAAACCAGGGTTGTTTTGGTTTTTTTTTTTTTTGCTATGCTGGTAAGGCTACTATTCCAATTTTGTAAAGCTTAAAGGAATTTTCAATTTACAAAAAGAAGTGCTACTTTGATTTCCCAGTTTGCATTCTTTTTGGAGTTAAGTAACCTAAGCTTTCAAGAAGCAGCTTTCATTCATTGTGAAAACTGCTATTCACCGCCCCCAAATTCGAAAGCTGGAATGAATGGCCTGGATGCAGGTGAGCTAAGTCTTGGCATGAATGCACACTCCCTCCATTTGTAACAGATTCTGGAGCTTTGTTTTGTTACCAGCGTAGGTTAGATATTTTCCTGAGATACTGGAAATAATGGTGCTTTGAGTGCTTTTTGCTCTCCTGGAGAGTGCTCTCCTGTTGAGCATATTTATATGTCCTGACTTGTCGAGTGAGTGTTTACATTCAGAGCTTTTGGCATCTGATTCCTTCACACAATTTGTGTATGTACAGATGCTGTGAGAAGCTGAGACAGCTTTCACCTCTGATACATTTGAGGAGAAAAACAGGGAAGCAGAGCCAATGGAGGTAAAACAGTCTGTTTTGTAGTGCAGTGAATATAGGGTTGCTTTTTGGTGCAGTGCAGCAGCAGTGGTTGAAGGGGTCTCTAAGTGGGGGAAATCCCAAAGACTGCTGGTTGAACCACTCTCCTCTGAGTTGGGACATATCTGAAGCACAGTCAAATAAGAGCAAATCAATTACAGTCCCATGCAGCTACCTCATAGGTCTGCATACCTTCCAAGGTGTATAGTTGTGGGTATCGTAGAGTCATAAAATGACTTGTATTGGAAGGGACCTTAGAGAACCATCTTGTTCCAACTGCCCTGTCGTGGGCAGGAATGCCTACTAGACCAAGTTGCTTTTTAAAGCCCCGTCCAGTCTGGTCTTGAACACTTGAAGGGATAAGGCATCCACAACTTCTCTAGGCAGCATGCTCCAGTGCCTTACCATTCTCACAGTAAAGAATTTTGTCCTAAAATCTAAGCCAAATCAGTTTAAAACTATTTCTCCTTATCATGTCCCTATCTGCCCATGTAAAAAGTTATTCTTTTTTTATAAGCATCATTTAAGCACTGGAAGGCTTCCTTAAGGTCTCCCAGGAGCCTTCTCTCTCTTCCAGGCTGAATAAATCCAGCTCTCAGGCTGTCTTCATAGGGGAGGTGTTTACCCCTCTCATCATCTCTGTGGTCCTTCTCTGGACCCACTCTAACAGATCCACATCGTTGTTGTGCTGAGGACTCCATACCTGGTTGCAGCACTCCAGGCAGGGTCTCACCAGGGCAGAGGAGAGGGGGAGAATCACCTCCCTCCACTTGCTGACCATGCTGCTTTTTTGATGCATCCCTGGAGGTAGTTGGCTGTCTGGGCTTTGAGTGCACATCCATCATAAACCCCAAGTCTGTCTCTGTTATGCTGCTCTCAATGAGCTCCCCCAGCCTGTACTCAGGCCTGGGATTACCTCAAACTAGGTGCAGCATCTTGCACTTGGATTTGTTGAACTTCATGAGGTTCTCGTTAGCCAACTTCTCAAGTTTATCCAGGTCCCTCAGGACGGTTTCCCTTCCTTCTGCTGTGTCAAGTGCACTGCTTGGCTTCATGTCATCTGCAAACTTGCTGAGGGTCCATTTCATCTTACTATTGTCATTGATGAAGGTATAAAAAAAAACAGAGCCTTGAGGGAGACCATCACTGGCCTCCATGTGGATGTACAACTTGTTGACCCCAACTTCCTGGCTGTGTCCATCCATCCAATTCCTTGAATAATGAAAAATCTTTCAATCTGTGTCTCTCCGATTTGGAGATAATCATGTGTGGGACCCTATCAAAGGCCTTACAGAAGTCTAGGTAGGTGACACCAGTTGGTCTTGACACCCTTGTCAGCTGTTGCAGTCACTCCATCTAGAAGACCACCAGATTGGACACATATATAAACTCTTAGTGGTTGCTCTAGATTTTAGTATAGAAGGTATGTGTAATTATAAAGTATCTTCCTCTGTCCACAGAGGGCATCTCTCAGTCACTCAGAAAGAAGGTGTTGAGATCACTTCTGGTTTATTGTTTGCAAATGTTTGCATTTACTTTTGTCTCTCCACTTTTTTCCTCCATCTCACATCAGGTGGATACAGGTGGCAAAGTTGAGTCTTGGGCTTATATTACATAATCACTGGTGAAGTGGCTGTGTAGGTCATGCAGCATCAGTGCACCAACAAAACAGAGAAACAAACACCTGTTAATGTTCTACTAACGTTTCCCTGTGCTTGCAGGGCTTCAGACTTTTCACTTCCTTGGTCAAATCAATAGAACTTACCCAATGAGTCATAGAATCATAGAATAATTTGGGTTGGAAGAGACCTTTAAAGGCCATCTAGCCCAACCCCCTTGCAATGAACTTGGACATCTTCGACTCAGTCAGGTTGCTCAGAGCCCCATCCAACCTGACCTGGAACACTTGAGGGACAGGGCATCTATACCTCTCTGGGCAACGTATTCCAATCTCTGTTTTTGAAAGGTAGTAGCTGGAATACTCTTATGTTCATATTCTGACTGGTAAATGTTAACTTTTCTTGTTACCTGTACTCTGTGTGTGTGGAGGGTTGTTTTCTGTTTTGTTTGGGGGATTTTTTGGTGGGGTTTTTTTTTCAGTTTGAGTAGCTTAATTGGTATTTTTATTATACAGGTGTGGTAGTATTTGTAATGTTCTTGTTTTATTTTCTGATGAAACAGCACTAAGATTTGAATTTCAGAGGACATAATTTTCCAATGGGGTTATTGATGCTCTTAGGAATGAAGTGCTGTGCTACCTCTTATTTTTCAAGAGACTGGATTCTTTGCATATTAAAATATAAAATAAGTATTGAGCTGGAGAAGTATGAACGGAGGGAGAGGGAGTACTAAAATAAAAAAAAAATCACATGCCACCAAACAAACACTTTATAAGAAAAGCATTGCATTTTCATGTACTGGTGTCTGGTTTGAAGTCGTTGAAGAGAAGCTTCTATTTTTGGTGGAGGGATGAGGTTTGCATATATTTTTTCACTTTAACTTACCTTCCATAGGTGAATTCAAAGGCAAAACTACAGGTGTTTTCCACTCTTTCAGACCAGGAAAAAGTCTGAACTTGTGCACCATGCCAGGGACAGCTAGCTAGTACTCAAGTAGGTTTTCTGGGTGACAAGCTGCCACAAAGACAGCGTGAAGTGCTGGTAGGGACTAAACCAGCATAGAACAAAGAGCCTCTGTGAGGTTCTGTGAAGTCTTTGGGTTGTCAGGACTGTTGGCTGTTCAGAGCACTGCATTTATCCAGACAGGTTTGTGGTACAGAGGAGTGATTTACATATATTTTCTCAAATCTCTGTTTTTGATGCAGTTCTTTGTGAGGAGGGCTTTTGCTTCAAGCATAACTGGAGAAGATTACTAACATGTAGTTAACCTTCATGTCAGTGTTTAGTTTCCAGAACTTCCCCAGATGGGCTTGTACACCTTACAGCTGTTAGGCAATTAACTGCAGTGTCTTGCTGAAATAAGGTCTAGTGCCTGAAATATTTGGCCTTGTGATTGTCTTTCTACCAAAGCTACTCCTAATTTATGAGTGAGGATTTGGGATTGCAGTGAACTACATATCCATATTGCTTGAGAAGAGTTTAAAGTGTAAGGTCACGGCCTCTGGAGGCTGCCAGCAAATGAGAATGACAAATAGGAACATGGAATTAACACAGAGGCATGTTTGCCAGGAATATTCTCCTTCATTAACAAAAAAAAACCAAAACAGGAGGAGTACAAGAAGTTTTAAGGGTTGATGAATCCCTCTCAGGCAAGTATTCAGCCAAAGCTACAGAGTAAATGGTCATATGAATGGAAGAATGAGTGACCCACTTGGGGTTTTGTTTTTGCCGGTTTTTTACTTTCTCCAGATGTCTATGCAATCTTACCACTCTCTCCCCGTTTTTTTGGTTTTTTGTTTTTTTGTTTTTTTTTTTTTTTCTAGTGGAATAATCATGTCTGTTGGGAGAGACTTCTCACAAGCATTATAAATGCTGCAGTGTCACGGCCACTGCTACAAAATCTGAGCTAGTAGGTGGTGTTTCTCTGGAAACAGTGCCTTTCAGATAGTTTCAGACTTTACATTGTAGTATACTATAACAACAGGTTTAACAAGATACTCTTCCTTTTGAGCACTGGTTCCAACCCTTTAACCTTTTGGAGGCCTCTTCCTTCTGTTGAGGAAATGGTTTTTTATGATGGTATGTCATGTGCTGTAGTGGAACGTAGACTGCCCAGGGGCTATATTGAGGCTGCCAAGTCTGTGGAACTACTCATCTTGACTTAGCCAGGACTATTTTTCCTAGGGGAAAATGCAATTATCAGATTTGTTGTATAGTGACAGATGTTTAATTTGTAAATGTCACGGCAACTTCAAGAGCTCCATGTTTGGTGTGTAATGCTTCAAATACTGGTTTTACGTGAGAAGATAACTATGATATATGGCTGGAGTTGTTGCAGTTCTGCTTTCTTTTTCTTTTCAAATTCTCTTGGAGAAAATGACCCTTAATTCTTGGCTAATACCCTGTTACAGTTGAGGTGTGTGTGATGCTTTTTCTTGTCATAATGTGAATTAGGTAAAAATCCTGCTCCTATCTGTCACATTCGAATGTAGTCTGATAGCTCCTTCATTTTCATTATCTTTCCATTTCACTTGCCTACAACTCTTGGGACAACTGTGTCATCCAAAAATATTGTGCTACTACAATCACAAAGACATTGTGTTGGGTTTTGCAGAACGTTACTCCATTCAACAGATTGGTGCTCTGCTACCAGGCCAAACTCTGCTTGATGTAGTGAAATGCCCTCTGGTGTGGAATAAATTCATTAAGCTGAGCAGCAGGTGATGACAGTAGTCTTAAATGTGACTTTTGACTGCTCTTAATAGATGTTCTTAATGGGCCATCTTAGGACCATACCCCAACCTACTGTAAAAATGGGTATGGGATATTACTTACTTGTTTGTGAAATAAATTAGTCTGACAGTTGTGTAGTGGTTAAATTCAATGGAGCTGCTTACATTTCTAATTGTAACTCAGTGCCTGCAGCAGGAATAGATATACTAAGATTTCTTCTTGTCCAAGTCATGCACAGTCTGCACAGTATCTAGTGATAATATATCTCTACATTTCCATGTGCTTCTACTGGCCTTGAAAATTGAATTTTAGACCCCCTGCTGTCTGTGTACTATATGATTCTCCAGAGTCAAATGTTCCTCCTGTAGTACTTGAAGCAGCTGCATTTAAATATTGATTTTAAAAAATGTGATTCGTGCTGTGGGAATGTTCAGTTGGGAGAGCTGCAGCCAAAGCAACGGTGTCCAACTGTGGTGTGGTTCACAGTAAAATTCTGAATTGTGGTTTTACATTGCTTGTCCACATGACCATAATAGCCTGTGAGTTGCTGAAAAAATGACTAATTCCTGCATTTGAGGTGAAGGAAGAAAGATAAAATGTGAGCAAACATGTAATTTTCCCAGCTGCAGTTATTCTACCAGATATATTAATGCAGCTACTTTTGTTGTCTCACCACAGATAAATTCTGAGGAGCGTGTTGATACAGCTGATCAGGAGACAGTCTCCTGGGATCACAGTATTCCTGAAGACATAAAGCAAAAAATACAGCCTAAAGAGGTGCCAGCAGAAAGTGTCACTGTCTGGATTGATCCTTTAGATGCTACACAAGAATATACAGGTAGCTGATTCTTGTTGACAAATCATGTGTGTAATTTTGATGTTTGCCTTTTACACTGGAGACAAGATAGTATTTAAAAGGACATCTCTTGTTAAAGTGTCTTATGTCAAAGCTAACATGATTTAATTGAACAAATTGCATAATGAAATCTCTGTAGTTCTCAAATTACAACATTTACTTTTATATATTCCAACTCTGAAATTGCTTTGGTATCCTTTCAACTAAGTAATTGCTATAATAAATGGTAACTGTCAATTATGGATTGTACTGGAATTACACATCTCTTTATTTCAGTCATTACTGTGGCAACTCTAAGTATCTGAGATTTTTGGTTTTGTTTATTGAAAGGGAATACTAAGTAAATATCCTATTTAACTTGATATAAGAGTTTTTTTGTCAATTTTTATAAAAGCATGCATAGTTCAGTCTTCCCCCTTTCCAAAGATTTTAGGATGTTCATAAGCAGTTCAAGGCAATCTAACTAAAATTCTTGCTAATAAGTACTAAGGAACAACTACTAAAATGGGATTCTTTTTTTTTTTTTGTGACTATGTAATTGGTACAATTATCCTTTCCAATGGATGTTCTTTGATTTTTGAATTATCATTTTTGAACCAATAGCGGATAGGAGGTGAGGCAGAGAAGGGAGAATAGAGGGGCACAGATTTCCAGAAAATACCTGTTGCGTAAGACACAGCTGTTAGCATTAGATCTGGTAGGAGTACAGGTTCCATCTATTGAACAGCAAAAATTGCTGGAAAACTGAAGTCTTCAAAGTCTTTTGAAAACTGAAAGGTTGTTTGGAGATACATCAAAGTTAAATAACTGCAAGAGCCAGAATGTAAACTAGTATTCAGAGAATAATCTGAACAATCTCCTGTCTGTTTTCCTTTTGTGTTCTTGGCATCTGATTGTAAACTTGCTCACTTTCTTGTTTTGCCCACAGAGGATCTTCGGCAGTACGTCACGACTATGGTTTGTGTGGCTGTAAATGGCAAACCAATTATAGGTGTGATACACAAGCCCTTCTCATCATACACAGGTACCTTCATGCCTTCACCTATTTCCATCACAGTCAGTCATAGTATTAATTAAAATTAGATGTTTGAGAGAATATCTGTAGGTATAAGTGAGAAAATATACCTTCTGCAGCAGCGAAAGGCCATTGCAGCAGACCACACAATTTGAGCTGTAGATGTGTTCTGAGCTATAAAACCACAAAGGAAAATGCCATCCTTGCTTAAAATAAAAATGATGCATTTAGAACAAAGTAACTGAAAATATTTTTAAGAGCTAAGATCTCTTTGATTACAGTGCTTATAGCAAGCAAAAAAAAAAAACTTAAACCTACAAATACTAACCAGTTTCATGTGTGCTTTTAGTCTTCAGCAAAAAAGAGTACTCTGCTCATTTAGCAGAATTGAGTCTGTGATAATACACCCAGGAGCTGCTGTTTATTTGGTGTGAATAAAAATAGATTGACTAAAGATCTTAATGGCAACTGTTTGTATGTAACAGGCAAGACTGTCTAGCATAGCCTTATTGATTATCTGACATGCTTTTAATGCCACCGCTGTCAAGTAATTAATTCTTTACTATTAATGATGTATTGCTGCAAGTTTGGCAATTTGCATGCACTTCTGAAAGCTTCAGAGTAGTTTAAGTATTCATGTCTTACTGTGTATTTAAACAGGAATTTCTGTTTACATTTTCCCTTAGGCAATACTGACCTCTAGAGTTCTGAAGTTTTACACTAGATCTGGCACAAAAAACAAAGTGAATAAATGCATTTTGTATTTTGTATTTGTTGTCCTTTTTTGGCCCACTGAATGCTCAACATTTTGTGCTAAATATTTTGCTGTCTATAAATATGAATTTAATTACCAGTCACTTAAGTATGTGCTATATTCCAATATGCTTCAAGAATCTTGGAGATTTTGGGACGTATTTTTTTAGGTGTCAATACCTATCTGAAGAAATGTGTTTTTAGCATTGTAATGTTGAGAATTTATCTCCTTTGATAATAGTGAAGTGTGCAATGTTCAGATATGGAATTGCATGAGATGCAAAGAATTCTGTCATTCTGTGTGATAAGTATTCATTTTCCAAGCTGGAAATACTGGTATGTTTTGAGTCAGATTGTTCCTAATACTACCACACAAATTCAAAGCAATAAAGGGCAGTCAGCATTGTTATTACACAGTGCTCAGTCTGTTGCCAAACAATCTGGCTCTACTGAGATGAAATTGCTGGGTAGTTTACTAAGTAAATGTCAGATTAATGGTTAGGGGATGCCACCTACCAAGCTTGGCTTTGAACTTCATGATGAAACAAGTGGGAAGTTGTGGATTCTAAATTCAGTTCTCTGAAACATAACATCAAATATTTTTCTTTGTAGCACTATCCTCCTGAGCTATTTCCTTCTTTAGCATACTATTCTTCTGAATAAAATGACTCCATAGCGCATTTGGTATCTGCTTTAAAGGGGAGTGAGGCTCTTTGTTATTACATAAAAACATCATGTGAGGAAATATTGGATGTATTTCTGACTACGAGCCATCCTTTTAAGTTTGGTGGCTTTCTAATTGCAAATTCTAAATATTAACTACTTGGGATTTTCCCCCTATTCTCTTTTTTGGAAGAATCACACAAGAACAGTCAGGCTTGGTATAATGCCATATGTACCAATGTGTGTGTGGCCTCTTTTCCCTTGTGTGCTCATGTGGATATGCACCCCATCCTCTGTCAGCCCTACCTTTCTCTTTTACAGTAGTGAGAGATATTAAGTCAGAGCTATCAATTACATATGGTTAAATAAGTACCCTTTTATCCTCATGCTTAATAAAGATTGTCTTTTGTAAATCTTAGCAGAATTTTTGTTTCTCTTGTAGCTTGGGCAATGGTGGATGGTGGGTCAAATGTAAAAGCTCGTTCCTCCTACAATGAGAAGACTCCAAGGATTATTGTGTCCCGTTCCCATGCAGGAAAAGTTGAGCAGGTTGCACGGCAGACATTTGGAAATAAAACTGTGATAATCCCCGCTGGTGGAGCAGGTTTGGTTCTTTAAACATTCTATCCATTTTATTGCTTCTGAATGTTTTAATGGTGTAGCTGTTACTAGACAGATGTCTTCTCTTTTTCCTCTTGCCTTTTGATCTTCACATCACTGAAAGCAAACACTTGACAATAGTGACAAAGTTTTTTCTGTATTTAGAAGCCTACATGCAAACTTGGTTCAGACTTCAGGCTGTTCACAAGTCAGTATGTTGCTGAGTCTGAACCTGGGCCAGCAATGTTGTTGTGGTCCTTTCATTGAAACACACTGATGTGTGTTCATGGAAGGTACTGATGCCTTAGTGGGAGAAAAAGGGTTGTATGACCATAGGCACAATCATGGAAGACAATCTGCTGGTTGTTAGTTAGCTGTTAGTATGGTTGATTTAAAAAAAAAAAAATAAGGAAAAGGCCATTAAAGTTTGATACTGTTTATTGCATTTATATCAAAAGAGAAAATTAGCACTACTAAAGTCCATTTTTATCTGCCTCATACTCAATTTAAAGAAGTTTTAGAATACTTCTTACTTATGCTATGTCCTTTTACATGTTACTGACAGAACATGAATAGGAGGCAGTAGTGTGAACAAGAGCAGTTATAAAGTCTCAGAAAAGCCATGCAAAGTTTTTTATTTTTACAGAAATGCATCTTTTTAGGTCTTTAATGCAAAAAGCCAGAGCTCCCTTACAGATTGTTTAGTCGAGAAGGTCTTGCATTGCTTCTTTATAATGACTCTAAGTGACAGAGATAGTAGAAGTGTAACTGATTATAGCAGGTCTTGCCTAGGGCTTGACTCTGTTCAAGAAGATGAAGAAATGAACAGATTAATGAGAAAGAATATTGGTGGAAGAGCTGAAAAATTGAAAAAAATCCATAAGAGAATGAATACTGTTTTGAGCAATTACTTTGTACTGCATAATGAATAATAAAGGAGAATGTCCTGGGATAATTTGCTTTATTAAAGAGTGGTGTATACATCTTCCTTCTATTGAAATAAAAAGCCAGGGAGAAAATGATAGACTTGAGCATGATACAAGGATTGAGAAATGAATGAGTAAACATAAGAGCAGAACTGTATTTGAGTTTTTTTGTGTTCTTTTAATGTGTTTTGACAGGAAGGCTTGGTTTAATTTTTTTTTTAACCTCATTCTTCTAGGTTATAAAGTGTTGGCCCTCCTTGATGTGCCTGAAGAGAATCAAGAAAAAGCTGATGTGTATATCCATGTCACCTACATTAAGAAGTGGGACATATGTGCTGGAAATGCAGTGTTGAGAGCATTGGGTGGCCATATGACTACCTTGACAGGTGAAGAAATTAGTTACACTGGCTCAGATGGGAATGAAGGAGGACTTATAGCCAGTATCAACCTGAACCATAAAGCACTAATAGAAAAACTTCCAGATCTGGAAAAAACATCACACAAATAAGCATGACTGATGGAGAAGTACAGGTTGTGCTTTTGTAGCCTCCAGATGCTCTGTCTGAAGAAGCAGGTGTGATAACCTGCTGGAAAAGATGCAAAGCAAAGCAGTTTGGTGTGGGTTTGGGGACTATATCTTGCATTGGGTTTTGTCAGTGGTGGTATTTAAAAAGAATAAAATAATAATTGGAAGTAGGAAGGGGAACGATGGTATCACACATCAGTTTCCATGTTTTATTTTTTTCAGACTGTTTTCATGCAGTTCTTATACTCAAGGTGCATTTACCATATATATATATTGGTGAACATAGGTGAACTAAAGAAAAATCCAGTTTTTTTGTGAAATAACCTAAGTATTTCTCACAGGAATTTCTTGAAACCTTTTACATCATACTGTAGTTTTAGTGATTCCATAATAAATTAGGTAGGAAAAAAAGTTTGATTTGTATAGGCATCTGATAACTGTAAACGGTTTATCAGGAATCATTACCTCGTATTTTGTATCCCCTGAATGGAAAGCACAAAAAGGTTGATTCAAATCTATATGCAGCAACAGCTTATCCTTGACCGTGTGGCAGTCTGCTTTTTAAGAGAAAAAAAGAAATGTTCTGTACTATTTTGACTTCTTTCCTGAAGATGTAAACCGGTTTTAGTTCAGGTGGGTTGTGAATATCAGTGTTTTTATTAATTAGTGTAATTATTTCCTTATACCTTTTTAAAAGAAGGCAGTGTTTCCTTGTATAGTTTTTAGCAGTTACTTCTTGTCCTTGACTTCTGCAAACAGTGTTGAAGATGCATGCTAAATTTTTCTCTAATGTAGGGCTTGTTCATCATGTGGTGTTTGTGCCTATAGAAGCAGCCTCTTCCTTCACTACTTGTTATTTTGTTTGCTTGGCTTTTCTTTCCATTGGACAGAGTCATAGGGAATGAGTTAACAGAAATAGGAGGTTGACTGGTTATTTCCATTTCCAACACAAGGTATAAACCAGCACTTTTTCTACAACTCCAGGAATAGCTTTGTCTTTTTAGCTTCCAGCACACTCTTTTCTGCAGAAAGGTCTTTCAGCCATTCCAAACAGCTTGTGCTTATTTGGGTTGTGGTAATTTAGAGAGAAGAGAGATCGTTAGAACTTGAATCTGCTTAATCAAGGTTGAAGAACATGTGGCACTTGAAGTACAGCAGGGTCTGCAAATCCTTACTGAAAAATGTTCTTTGCAATCCAGTATGTACAGAACAGAACGTGGGTCCTTTGATATCAAATGACAATTTGTTGTACCTCTAAAATATGTGGACTTCTATCTCCAAACATGTCTGCATTATTATTATCTTCATCCCCCTGAAAGATTTCAGAAGGTTAAAATGTATGTGTTATTTGAATTATTGGAAAATAAGCTGCCCATTTCTCCTCAAGAATGCTAAAATTCTTAGTTAATATAGATGGTTTCTGTTAAAAGTTTGTTCAGTCTAAGCTTAGGCTACTTGATCCAAACCCTTAATTCTTTGATTTTAACTTCTTTCATATTGTTAATGAGAACTGCTGTTCTGATTAAAAGGAGGTTTTTCTCCTTAGGTCAGTAGTGGAGAATATTTAGATACTGCTTTCAACTTCTAACTGAAGTTCACATTTACAAAAGACCTCCCAGATCTTGCATACCTGCAGATACAGACTTTTATTTCTTAAACTTACTGGCATAGGAGACTGAAGCTTAGTCTTACAAGCCTTTTGGTATGGATAGTTTTTGGGGAATTTCTTTTCCAACACAGACACTAATGCTGCTCTTTGAAAATAACTTTTACACATGTAGATAATACACAAAGCAATTTTACTTTCATTCTTAAATTTAAGAAACTGCTATATGCTGTGACAAATAAGTGATCATGCCCTTTTTAAAAAGGATCTGATCTATTTCAAAAAGTTGTTGAGCTTCCAAACTTCAGTGAAGAATAAAAAAAACCATATTTATCAAGATTTTAACATTTTATAAGAAGAATGCAGCTTTTTAAGGCTGATTTAAATGTCTTAAATGTCTTTAAATTTAATTTAAAAAAAGCTGTTAGTATATTTATTTGTTAAAGAACATGGTTTAAAATTTAAATATGAGAAATAAACATAGTTAGCCTAGTATAAAAACCTGATTGTGTCACAGAGATCAAATGCACAATATTTAAGTAGGCAATTAAGATACAATCTGTGGCAAGTTAGGGTTTTAGAATCAGCTTGAAATCCTATGTAAACATCATGAAAATGGGACTGCTTTTATTTTGAGGAATGCTTCTGTCACTTCCTTATATAAGCTGTGATCAGACTTCCTGTATGGGAAATGAAAAATGTTACATAATGTACAAGGGCTTACTTGTATCTTAGTTGACAACATAGACCAGTGAACAAAAGTATTTGCCTAAGTGATTTTTTCTTAGGAAAACAAAATACCTTAGGAGAGGCACTCCTTTCCTTTCTCCCACATGCTGGCTAAAACGCCTAGCCTTCCATTAGGA
The DNA here is from genome assembly GCA_013397375.1 of Toxostoma redivivum. NCBI lineage: Eukaryota > Metazoa > Chordata > Aves > Passeriformes > Mimidae > Toxostoma > Toxostoma redivivum. The sequence goes on along the minus strand of VXBI01003869.1, from coordinate 783,514 downwards.
AGGCTTGTACTTGTTTAGACACATTAATGTCCTAAATTGCTTTGTTGCAATGGATCCCAGTGTTCAGTACCTTTCAGAGGGGACCATTACTGGCCTAACCTCACCCCTGGTGAAACTGAGGAGGAGGTGAGAATGTGGTGCCCAGTTAATTACTTGTAGTAGATCCTGAGCTCATAGAGCTTTCCCACAGTTGAGGGCTAAATAGTGCTTGTGGTCTCCCAGTGTAATTTAAAGAGTAGCTGCTTTGGTGTGAGCATACGTGAGCAGCTGGTGAATACCAGTTTCAGAGGTCATTTTGCAATAAATGTAACTCTTATGCAGACCAGCAAGTATTCACAAGTGCTTGCTTAGTGCACACACCCCAGTGCACTTTCTTTGTATAGTGTTAACACTCAGTGTGTAATTTCTTTGACTGTGTTTGCACTCCATTCTGAAACTTCTGCTTAAATTCTGGCTTGATCATCAGTGTGAATGTGACTTAACCTTATGCCCAGAGGGTAGAAATCATACCATACCCACATCTCGCTGGTGGGCCACAACAGTGTTCTTTACATCTTAGCCTTTTCCACATGAAGCCATCACACACCATTTTTAGGGATGTTACTTAGAACAATTGCATGTTGGAGGTGGGTCCTACAAAAGTATATATATATTTTTAAAAACCTTAATTAAAAAAAATAGTAGCATTCTAGCTCCAAATAAGGGAAGTAAGAGAATGTATTGTTTTAGCATTGGTTTTCCAATGGTGGATATTTTAAGTGGCTGTTTTGATTAAGGTGGTTGCAAGTGAAATTATTCTAAAGCTTGTATGTATTTTTTCTTTTTCATTCTTCTATAAAAGAGTGTATAATAGTATAGATAATACCTGGTACTGTACCAAGAGTTCTAGCTTTCATTCTTTGAATGAATATTTTTTAAATAAATGGACACAGAAATAAATGGGTTGAATATTGTATTTAACTGGTTTTGAGATTAACCTGTTTGCCAGACTTTTACAGGTGGATTTAAGAGCTGTTTGTTCTGATCTACAGAGCACTTAATGAAAATATTTAGCAGATATGTTATACTTGGATAATGGGTTAACCATATAGGTGAATCTGCAAAGTTATCTAGTGATATTGTTCCAGAAATTTACTTCATGGTTGTTACAGGGGACAGATTTTCTAATTGGCTTAAGGTGTGAGAAAAATTTTGATTTTTTTTTTTTTTTTAAATGATCAATGGCTAGATATCAGAGATGAGGAGGGGAGTCAGTATTGGGGTTCATCTCTGCCTTTTCGTTTATAAATAAGTGTATTGCAATGTCTTTGTAGCATCTTATTATCTGTTTGGGTTGTACAACAGTAGTGCAGTTTTGTAAACTCTTGATTTAATGTCTAAAACAAGGAAACCACATCTCCCAAGAATTGTGCAGTGAGAAGTGACCAAGTGTCATTCTGGGCCTCTGCTGTGTTGTGCCAGCAGGGGATGGCTGGTCCATTGTCTCCTAGATGTCATTCCAGTAGCAGTTTCTCTCACAGAAAACTGCTTTTCTAGGCTACTGTCTCCCCAGTTATGCCCAACCTCTTTGTAGATCTGTTTTCTGAAGTAGAGCAGTGGAAGGAAGCAGATGGCTGTGCTGAAGAAGTTGCAACAGAGGACAATTATTTTTGTTTCTTTATTTTAAATTGCATTGATTATTTCATGTCTCTTGTCTTTCAGGGCTTAGGTAATGATACAGATAAGATTTAGTGGGCCACAAATAAATGCCTGTAGGATTTTAAGCCCAAGCAGGAGGAGCGTAGGAAGGACTGCCTCTAAGCAAGGCAAACCTGAATGGATGGTTTTCAGTCAGGGCACTCATGCTGAGCTCTTCTTCAGTGATTTAGTGGTTTAGGCCCTTTCACGCAAACAGTTACAGATTTGACTCTGCCAAAATATCACTGATAGTCTTTTAATCTACTGTCCTCAATGATAAAACTGCACTATGTCTGCTTCACTGTAATGTAGCTCACTGAGACAAGAATGGTAGCTGAGGATTGAGGATAACTGAGGTAACAAGTCAATTGCTTGACTTGTGAACCGCAACTTTTTTATGGCAGCTTTTGCAATGATGTCCTAGTACTTGCTGCAAGTGTCTTCCCACTCCATGAGCAGGTCATGCACCCATGATAAATATTGAGAAGCTGTTGAAGCCTTACATGTTACGGTTTTCAGGTGCCACAGCAGCTCTTTCAGCTCTTCTGTGAGAATTGCTCATCCAGTTTCCTTCTGAGGCTCTCTCTGGATCCAGTATTTAGTGGCCACTTTTCCCTCTTTGCTCTTCCTCTCTGTTCCCTTCTGATCCTCAATCCTTCCTTAGTTGATGTGGCCAAGAAAAATGACATATCAGAGGTGAAGACAGTCGCAGTGAGAGGACCCCAGCAGTCAACTATCCAATTCATCCTGAATGTTTGGGACTAAGGCCTAAGGTAGTGACTGATTCTACCAGAAGTGGAATAATTGCCAACAAAATAATCTAAACGTGGAGAGGAGATGCAATTAAGGATACTGAACAAACAGAAAAGATGCAGGTGGACTAAGGAGATGTTAAACACCCAGAAAGAAGGAGAAAATGTTTTTTCAGTATAATGTTCCAAGTATTTGGCATTGGTGGCCCCCTGGGTGTAGAGCTTCATTGCTTATGAAAGAGGGCTGCATTGGCCCTCTGTGAAAGGCTTGATTTTGTTGAACTCAATAGCAGTATTCCCACTGAACTCAATGTGAGCAGCACCAGATAAAACAGGAGCAGTAAATTAAGCTAAATTCTGAAAAGCTCAACCTCTGTCAATAGAGCAAACAACCTGGGTTGTGTTAAAGTTGCCTCTTAACAGCTTCAGTCTGCTTTTGGAAATGTCATCCCAATGTCTGAGGTTCTAAGTCTTTCAGGTTTTCTTATGATCTACAGCTGATAGAGCCCACTTTCAGGTAACGTTGTTTTCTACCCCCATTGTTCCCTATTTGCAATTCACATTTCATTTTTTCTCTCCAAGGGATTAGCAGCATTCCAGCATTTTTACTGTTGTCCCACCAGATTGTATTAGCATTTTCCAATTGTGTGCCAAATTGAAATAACAATTCTATAAATAAATTCTCTGAAAATACTGGTCTGTAAGGGTGTTTTTCTGTATTTTTTCTGTATTTTGTCTTTCTAGGGGGTATTTATTGTTTCTTTGCGCTCCAGGTTTTTTTTTCCAGTAACGCATGTCATGTTGCTTCAGTTGTGCTGTATCCATCTCATGTGTGACACTTCCTGCCTGAAGAGTTACTGATAAGTCCAGCCAAGTTTATGATAAATATAATTCAATATCTCTACTGGTTTTATTTTCACACTGTGTTGCTGTGAAAGCTGGTCAGTTTGTGAAAGTGAGTGCTTAGAAATCTCCCAGATACTGTTGCTTTTGGGATCTGAAGTTTTCCTTCCAACATCATTTCCACTTCTTTTCCTAATTACATTATGCCATTCTGCTCAAGTCTCTTGTTCCCATGAGAAAGCAGTAGCAGGGTAGTAACTGTACCATTATTAGCCCTTATTCTATTAATGTCCCACTCTCCAAAAGTGAAACCATGGAGCACATTGAAAGATCCTTTAATGTCCCACATCAGTATGGCATTTTAGGCAGTTCTTGGATGCAATTTCAAATATGTTCCTTCTCACCAATATACGCAAGACTGGATACACAATGCAATTGTCTGTCATCCTGGACTTAGGCAACATATGCCACAGAGTTGTACATTGGAAAACCTGGATTATGTGTCATCTAACAAGATCAGGAATCTGGAGTCTGTTACGATGCTCCAAAACTCATCTTCATGAGAAGATGCAACCCAGAGGAGGAGGGCTTCTTCCAATCTTGCAGAGTAAGTCCCTGACTGTGTGCATGTGGTACATGGCTTGTTGTAAACAGTTGTATCCTTTGGGAAGCCTGAAAGGTCCAGATGGAGGTAGATGTGTGCTCTTTGCTTTCAGCTGTTTACAGGAGGCTCTCAAATGTGCATTTCTCACATCTAATCTATCATGTCCTCCCCCAGGTGCAGCGTTTTGCAGGTTTCATTATTTAGAGCAGTGGGAAAGGTAACGTGTAACACTTTACAAAAACTGTACAGTCCATGCTGGCATCCTGCTTCTCAACAGCATAAACCAAATTTATGTCTCTCGTTTGTCTGTTGGGTCAGCTTCTTGCATATAATGTGTTCGACAACTTGTTTTTGTATTCTCTTCAGATATTCATGCTGTCCCATATTTGATTCATAAATGTAAGCTAAGCTTGTTTTAAAATGCAGTAAGTTTACTTTATGCTGTGCATGCCTGAGAGCCACTTGTATGTTTCTTTCTTTGTACAGTAGTAAGACTGTCCTGAGTAGACTTCGCATCTGTTGGCACACAGATGTGCTGCACACTAAGTACATCTTGCACACAGAATATTTTGAGCTGGAAGCACCCCACAGAGTCCAACTCTGAAGTGAACAGCCCATGCAGGGATCAAACCCACAAGCTTGGAATAATTTGCAAAATTGTGCTCTAACCAGCTGAGCTAAAGGTTTTTCAGTCGCTAAAAGTCCTCCTACAAATGTTGGTTCATTCACAGTGCTACAATAATTAAATTGTTTTCCCAGATAATGCTGCACAGAATTATTTTAATTTGGTCTGGGCCCTAACTCAGTTGCTTAAAGGTATTCTAGGAGTCTGTGAGTCAAAGACAATTTCTGATCCCCAGGCAAAGGGCTGAAGTTCTGCTGCAGAGGATGGAAGTTTGACCTGGTACCAGCAGTGGGTACAGAAGTGGAGATTGTACAGTCAGGTGGCTGGGAAGGGACTATGGGAGTGCTTTGCAATCACAGCAGAAGAAATGGAGTGGCTCCCCATCACTTCTGCTGTAGGCCTAATCCTGGTGACCCTTTACTTGTCATGCATCTTAAGTAAAATTACTCCAAATTAATTCTTCCAAATTAAGTGCTGTGATCTAAATGAAAAGCACAACAAACATTGTGCTAAGAGGTAATAATTCTGTTAGGGTATGTGCAGCGGTGAAACTAAAATTTGGCTTTTACATTTGAAAACTGCTTATTTTTCTTCGAAAAGGATGTGTTCATTATAGAATTAAGGATGTGCCAAGTTTGCAGTGCTCTAATCTGAACTCCACCCGGGCTGAGTGGGTATGTTCTGTTTGTATTTGGAGAGGGACAATAACATGGGGCATATTCTATTTCTGCAAGGGGAGAGTGTTCAACTAAAATAAATTAGGGGGATGTAATAGATGTAAGACCTATACTAGGGGAAAGGCAAGTGCTTTAACCTGCTTCCTATAATATTCTGGAGTCTTGATACCTGAACCTCATGGAAATATTTGTATCAGCAGTAAAGATTTTAGTTTATTTTAGCAAAAGTAAAATATTTCTTGTATGCAACATTTTCTACTGGAACTGAACTGAACTAAGCCAGATCTCTCTTTGCTATTCTAATAAGATACCAATCTTCTCTTACAAAAACAGTTTTATGCAGGTGTAGCAATGGCTTTTGGAACCTAAATTGCACTCCATCCTAATAGATTTAGACCAAGAACACTACCTATGGCAGAAAAGCTTTTAGTGTTGATGCTGGGCTCTCTAAAGGGCTTAGAACAGAGGGGAGCAGAGGCCAGTAGAGGGCTCTGTCTTTTCATTAATCCCCTGAAGGGCCAAAAATATCTTGGTGACTATGAACTTACATGCCTGTTTCATTTCTTACAAAGAAAAGTCCTCACTTGACATGTCTTCAGTTAAGCAGGAACAATTGATACAATAAGTCTTCAAGATAGCAAAGAACAGATTTCTTTTTGGCCTTTCTTAAACATGAGAGCAATTGTATCCATCCTTATCTTGAAGCAACTCCATCACACATTTCCAGGCTCTTTCTGGCCACTGTGCTTACAAGAACAGTGACCACACTAATATTTTACCAGCTTCTTGCCACTGAAGTTGTTTGGAGTTTATTTTTCTTATCTCTTGTCACTACATTTGTTGTCCTTTGTGTTCACCTCTCACATGCAGGGGGAAAAAAAAGTATTTTTCTCTTTCAGCCTTTTGCAGGAAGCTAGCTGTGCTTTCATCTGCAATTGTCTTCCAGTACTGTGATATTGCTTCTTTCTTTGCATTGCCTTTAATTTGTACCACATGGACTTCTAGTGACTGTCACCTCCAGGTGTCTGGAACAGAGAAAAAATGAAAGGCTCATGTGCCCCTTGCTCCAGCTGTCCAGCTAAAGCAGGGGTGCATTTATCTCCACAGACTCTGATTTAGTCAAACTGAGGCAAGATGAGAGAGAGGAGTAATTCTGAAGAACATCCATTTGCTAAGTCTCAAACTTCATTCTCCTGCAGAGAATGGCTGCTCCCCTAGTGAAAGCCTATGTAAATGTGTCCTTGTCTGCCAGAGGGATGGTAAAGATACCAGAAAGTCTAATAACAGCAGCAAAAAGAAGAGCTGGGGAAAGCTAGGCATCCTAATTTGAAACAGAGAGCTAATTTGGGAGTTATCATATATATGTGCAAGTAATTCCTTCTGTTAGTTGCATATAGCTGCATATTTAAGTGCAATATTTAAAATGTGAAAATGAAGTTCCTTAGCTGTCAGAGCCTGATGGAGAGATGGAAGCTTTCAGCCGGTTCCAAAGATGCCGTTTATTGCATAGACTTGGTTACAGCAGTTGAGGGCCGTGGGTGAGCCTATAGCTGCTGGCTATAGGCAAGCCATGTGTCCTGAGGCCCCTCTAGTTCTGGTTACAGTGCATTATATACTTTTCATTACAGAGCATCTTAATATGTGACTACCAATCAACGTCGTACACAATACCTTTTACATTTACATATAANAAACAAAAAAAGAAACAAAAAAAAAAACCCAAAAACATTGCCCATTTTTTGAGCAGCTGTCCACACTATAAATTGAGATGCTTTGAATCATTGAGTCTTTCTTGGTATGTGCTCATCATAGGCAGTTTCTGCTGAGGGTGCACTCAGCCCCACTGTGCCACTGATGAAGGTATTAAACAGCACTGGTCTCAGTGTGGGCCCCCGAGGGACACCACTCATCACTGAGCTCCATCTGACCTCTGCCCTCTGGATGGGACCATCCAGCCAATTCCTCATCCACTGCATCAACTCCAACCATCAACTCCATACTTCTCCAACTTCGAGAGAAGGATGATGTGGGGACTGTGTCAAGACCACTCAAACAAAATATTTAGTATGAGCATTTCATATCAAAATGAGATTAAAAATCATTATGATGATTAATTGACAGCCAGGAAGAAAATATCCATTACTAGTATTTAATAAAACTTACTTTTAAGCCAAAGCAGGAAAAATTGCATAGATTAACTACTTAGGTTTTGGTTTGATTTGTGGTTTTTGGTTTTTTGTTTGTAGGTGTTTTTTTACTTGAACAAACATCCACTAAGATGGAAATTTATTAAAAATATGAAGTTCACTCTTTTATATTTCAATATTTCTGTATTATATTTTAAATGCCTAACAGACAAAGCACCTGGAGTTTGCTTGAAATGGTAATGAACAATTAATGTTTCAAAGGTGTTTTCAGTGTTGGAGAACCCACTCATCTGTATTTGTCTGCCATGACCTAGTTTGTAGATGACACCATTAAAATGGGACAAATAATGTAAACCAAAAGATTTTCAGGATCAACACTGCAGTCCTTTCAATATATCTAGAAATTCTTTTCTCCTAATGGAAAAACCTTTTATTTCACTATACTGAATATTAAAATTCTTGATAGTAACAGACTGTTACTGTGTCCTTCCTTTTTAAACCATCAAGAAATTTGGGGGTTTCTTTACATTTTCAAAGGAACAGATCTGAGCAATATTACAGGCTTTTTAAACAATTCTACCTTCACAACTATGGAATAAAAATGTCAAGGGACTTTGTCAGATCAATATGATCATATGCTTCTTGTTTTAAGTGGTTCACTGTAGTAATCCTTCTCCTTTGTTACCATTTTGGTACCCTTAGTTACAGAGTGGACAGAACATCTGAGACTCTTCAGATGATGGATTTCATCCATTTCCTGCTGCTTCAGTACAGCCATTTCTCCCTAAAGATTTTGAGCATTAGCCAAAGGCTATAACTGTATTACTTTAGGAAGAAATTCAGATCATCCTTTCTGTAAGGACATGAGATGGACTCGGGGTCTGTTTCCTCCTTGTAACCCTAGGTGGAAACCCTTGATATTTATGCAGGTGACAGTAGTTTTGTCTCAGGACTGTTTCGTGTCTTGAAGACTCTGAATCATGTGATGGGGTTTGACTTAAATCTAAACTGCATTATTCAGCTGATTACTACAGTGATAGGGTTTGTGAGTCCTTAATCAGAACTGAAAATACTTGAGTGCTTTGAAAATCCTTCCAGGGTGAATTCCCACAGAACTCCTTCATAAGAACATTTGGAATGGGAATTTAAAGTAAAATTAAATTATAAAGTTCTAGTTTTTGTCTCAGATGTATAACTGTTTTTGGCAAGAGTAACTTTTGAATTTTTCTTCTTTGTATGGATATTAGAATAAGTATATTTCTGAGCAGTTTTTATCAATAAAGCTGTTGGACGTCTGAAACTTCAGAGACAATTCTGCTTTTCTATTTCCTTTTAGAGCCCTTGGTTTGCTCCAAATACTCTGTGCATAAAAAGAAAAAGGAACAAGTCTGCAGAATGATTTCTATGATGGTGGAAGCAGATTTGAAGACAAAATCTGTTTTCAATTTCTTTTTTATTATAAAGCATTAAATGATTTATATCTGATCTAAAAATCAAAACCTTTCCAAATTGCCACTTCCTTTTTTTCCTGCTCAGTTCCTGGTACATGATTGCATCCTAGTAAGAAGAAACTTGTGCTGGGAGATTAACTAGGAAAGGATTGGACTAATGTTAGGTGAATTTGAGCAGTTTAAGGAAATTTCAGCTCTTCTGTGCTATAGACAATTGAAGCAGAGGCAGGAGTGCATTTATTGAATGGTACAGAGTGTCCTCCACTCTGCACTGAAAGGGCCAAATTGTAGGGAATTAGCAGCTTTTCCTCTTTGGGCTATATGTCTGGATTGTTGAACAGACTTGGCTTGTGAGCGCGTAGAGCAATTTGTCCTCCTCTGCCTCCATTTTGAATTAGAAAATTTTGAATTACATTTAGAAAATTTCTTTTAGAATGCAGAATAATGGCAACTTTAAAAATGAGCATGAATTTAGACCTGTGTAGTCTGCCTACATCTTTCCTGTTGCAATTTACTCTTTTTGAGAGTGCTAAGGTATCACACAGTCACTCAATAAGTGCTAAGGAGAAGTGTCAAAAATTGATGTTCCAATGCTTTTCTTTTCTTCTTTTGAGGTGAAAGAATGAACCTTTTTATAGAAAAGTAAGCTTCTGGTGGACACCATAATGTGTGCCAGGATGACTGTCTCATTGTAAAAAACAGGCAAAACACATGCAAGGTGTATTATGGCCAATAGATAAAGAGAAAATATAACTATTAAAAAAATATGACTGCCCTTGTTATTATTACTGTTACTTGGGCTTATAGCAGGGAGAAGGGAAAGCTAAGAGACAATTTAATAGCAGCTTGAAGCATAGCTACAGAGATATCAGAGTTACACCCTTCTTGGCAGTTGCAGATGGTGTGACAAAAGGCTTCTGCAAAAACTTCTTCTCTGTGGGAGTAGGATGTGGTTGTAGAGTTTCCAGGCTTGGAGGTTTTCAACATCACACTGGATAAAACTATAAACAACCAGATCTAGATCTGGTGACACTTGTGTTTGAGCAACTTCTGGGATGGTTGGACTACTGACTTTCAGAAATCCCTTCCTCTCAACATTTCTTGTGCATGTGAGATTAAGATTAAAATGTTCTGAAAAGCTGTGGGGAAAGCCCTCTGGCAGGACTTTTGGGTCCCCTACTATTACAGAAGGCTTCACATGGTTAGCACATGGGTTTCACTGCTCCCTTTAAGGTCCTCAAGCTGTAAGCACTCAGCTTTTTCTGCAAGTCCTGGTCTGATCATCAGAGGATGGCTGTGGAAGTAGACAGCTCTCATTTAATGCATGACAGAAAGAGTTCTGAAACAAAACTGTATTCCAGGATTTTTTACCAATTTTTTACTGGATTGTTATTTGCCTTGTTTGCTGACATTTTGTATTTCAAATTTCTCATCAGTTACTTAAACTGCTCATAAAAACTAGGATCGGTGTACATGAACTTCAGCCTCTTTCAGAGATAAACCCTCTGGTGAGAGTCTGCAGCGCTGAGTTACTTCCATAAACGGTAGCTAAGCCAAGTCAAGCAGGGCAAACAAATAAGTGAGAAAGGAGAACAGGCAAAACTGGGAGTATTTCCAAATTCAGCTGTTTCTTAGTCTGAAAGAATGACATTTAGTAGACCTTTTTGTGTTGTGTATAAAACATGTCCTGGGCAGAATAGATCCAGTTGTTTAGGCACAGGCTTAGGAAGGAAAATGTCCCTGCAGCTGCAAGGCTGACATTCGTAGGAATATTTGCTCCATTTATTATTTCTCCATTTCTGTCAGGCAGATGTAACAGAGAAAACCTTCAAGAGAGCGTCCTCAGAGATATCTCTAAATACTTCAGATAAGCTCCTAGTCACTTAGAGGAAAAGCTGGTTTCAGATCCCCCCTTTTCTTTTCCCTTGTAACCTCTTCTCCCCTCCATCTCTCACTCTAACCTTGGTATCAGGCACAGCTCTGCCATGGATTCCACTGTTATTATCACAGCAGAACAAGCCCATCTGACAACATCTGCTGCTACTGCCCTTCTCTGGCTTCTTGTTGCCTCAAGCATTCTCCTGACCCTGTGCAGAGCTGTTTAATCTCTCTAAGGCACACAACAACTCACCTGGCCAAAAAACAGGGAAACATTTCAGATCTGAGCTAGGCAGTCACTCAGAAGGAGGATGCAGGAGGCAGGAGCTGAATTGCACTCACTTGACACAAAAATGCCTGCACGACTCTGACCCACTGTCATTTTGTGCTCATAGCTCCTGAAATGCAATTGTACAGTCATATTATTTTTCTATTTTCAGTGAAGAAGTGAAGAAGCAAGGTATATTCTGGCACCTATGTTGTGTCAGTCTTGGAAAATGTTCACCTTCATATTGCTTGACAGCAGAGTTCAATATACTAAATTTAGAAAAGGACCATAGATCTTTTTTATAGCTTCATAACCAGTCTCATAAAAAGACTTATGGAAGATGCTTGTTTGAGGGGGCTTCTGCAACCTGCATACAGTGGTGCTTTGGAAAAATCCCAAGCTGGCTGTCTGCTCCTTGAACATGTTGTTCTATTGTTCTAAATTTTGTGATCTGTCAGCATCAGTATCAGAAGGATCAGAGAAAGAAGTTTGGACTGCCCCTCCTCTCTCAGCTTCAACTGTAACATTGGTATGATCCTGGGTACTCACCAAAATTCTGATTTTCATAGAGAAATCAAAACATGAATGTGGTGAATTTCAATTACGGAGAGTCAAATTCATGCCCCTATTTTGTGATTTTGTCCAAGTTTGCTACCAAAACCAGCCAGTAATAGTTTCCTGTTCACCTCTCCCAGCTTTGCAACATTGAGGATGCCCAGTTTTGTCAGAATGTTTTCTACATTTTGCTCTCCTGTTGCAATGGCAAGGCAAACATGGTCCATTCTGGTCCATCCATGGCCTGACTGGTCTATTCTAGGTTCTCAGGTTATCATTCCACCCATTCAGATATGTGTCCACATTGGGATTTAAGCAAGAAGTTAAAGTTGTGAGAAATAACAGATTAAATAACACACCTTATTTTGGAAATATTGAGTCTAGTGCTGATAAAACAAAAAAGAAACCCCAAAAAAAACCCAAAAAAACAAAACAGAAAAAACCCACAGAAAAAAGTGAAAATGGACAATACAGAAGACTAAGAAATAAGGAATGGTCTGTAGAGCAACAAAAACCATTCTACAAATCACTGTAATAAAGACAATAAAATTTCAGAGAGTCACCGGTCAGTGGTTTGACAGCTTCATTTTTTGATTCTGTGCTTGCATTATTAAAAGCACCAATATATTATCTTTTTTGAGATAATGTAACGATTAGCTTTTAAGACACAGTCATATGCATTTTCTGGAGACATTAAATGCTTTTAGATTAATAAGAGAAATTTGATTTAATAAATTATAGAGAACCTGCCTCTGCCCAAAAAAAAAGTAGAAGACAGCAATGAAATTAAAAAACCATTTTTCACGTTTAAAAAAAGTAGAGATTACACAAATGTATAATTTATTTACCTAAAGAAATAACAATGTCTTTCAGAAACAACATAAAATAAGCAGAGGGTTGTTGCCAATGTGTTTGTTTGGAGTCCCACTCAGTTACAGTGTCTTTAGTCATCAGGTTTTACTCTGCCTCCTGTCTGTGGGTTGTTGGAGATTACATTATAAAGAAAAGTTGGTTGTTTGCAAGATTTAACTGCGCCCCTGGAAAACATCGACTCATATTCCTGAGACCTGGTTTCCTTGTGCAAAAAGGCCACTGCACACCTGGAAGGACCTTCTATTAAACACTTCAGCATAGACATGGAAAAGCATCCTCAGGGCTGCTTCCTTTATTCCTGCTCATGGCTTTGGCAGAGGACTGAGCTGAGGAGCAGATCTGCTGCGCCAGGGCAGCGAGCTGCAGTGGCTGTCTGTCTTGGGGTGACTTTCTGTGCTGTTGGTATTGGATATTGAGTTCTGCAGCTTTAAGACTGGTTCCAGGAGTGAAGGGGGAGAGAAGAGGTGTAGAGTTTGTTTTCAGAGACTGCACCTGCTCCCCCACATCCTTCACACAGACTGTGATGTCTACAATGAACAGCAGGAGAGAGCTCTCTTTTGCACTTGGTTAGTTTTTCTGGCTAGCTGAGGCAGAGAAGCTCCCTGGACTGTGATTTTTTGGGTTTTTTTTTTTCTTTTTCTTGGAATTGTTCGAACCTGCTCTGAACTAAAAACTCAAAAAAACACTGGGAGCTCACACCTGTGTCCCACCAGGCGTGGCCTGGGCCGTGGCATTTCCCAGCACTGGAGGGACTGAGAACAGCCTGAGTGAGTCAGGCAGCCCACGGAAGAGAATCTGCTGAATCTGTCATCTTTTCGGAGTGGCCAGAGGTTCTGCTGTTTAGTATTGTTCATTTTTGTGCTGGGAAGTGCTTTGACTGTTAAATATACAGGGTTTTTTTCTGCTTCTTTGCAAGGAAATATTCCCTGAACCTGCTGGCGGGAGGACTGCTTGAATCTGTTTCCTAGAAGAACCCCATTCAGAGGTTTCCTCCCAAATTTGCCCTAAACCAGGACACTGTCCCAGCATGGGTCCAGCTGTGCCCTCCTGCTTCCCCAGCCATTGTCTCACGGATGCGGGATGTTTCACGGATGCGGGATGTCTCACGGATGCGGGATGATGTCTCACGGATGTGTCCTCCTGGGCTCCACAGCAGCGCACAGGGACAGCAGCCACGGGCACAGATCAGCTGCCACCATGGCAGTGATGCCCCTTTCAGCCCCACTCGTGCCTGGTGCACTATGGAGAGTGCTGCAGTCCCCACCCATAGTGCAAACCCTGCACCCCAGTGTTCCTCTTCCACACAGCTGCCAGCCTCAGCCTGGAACATCTTAGCTCCTCAGTAACGAGGACATCTTATGAATACCCTGCATTGCAATCTATGGTGACAAAAATAGCTTTGAAACAGGTGAAAAATGGAAATAAAAATTAATTATTTTAATGAAAGTATGAACACTGAAACAGTTTCTGATAATCATTCCTAATTTACTTCTTTGGTTTTTTTTCTAATTCAAGTTCTTTAATAAGAAATACAAACCTCCTCTATTCCTTTCATGGTGCTGCATGACTGGTGAGCTACCAAACTCTGCCACAGAGGGGAAGCAGAGTATCATTGTAAATCCATGCTGGTGAAACAGCAGCTCCAGCTTTCTGGTGGACTTGAAGCTGTGTTAGCAAAAGACAAAACTTTGAAACTTTTCCTGTGCCAGCTTTTTTGCAGTGCTTCCCTCTCCTTGGTATTTGCTATGAATGATGACAAACTACCTGGAAACAGGATGCTCACAGGTTGGTTCCCCTTTTGGACTGTAATGTATTGTTTGGCTGCAGAAAAACTTCCTTAACCTTGTACTGGGATGTCAGGATTGTAATTTAAAATGACAACAGTTATTTCAGAAGGTACTGATTAACTGTTAAACGGGTTTATTTTCTGAAATGGCTGACAAGGAACACCGAAGTTTAATGTCAGTGGAATAGAATGGACATGATTAATGTCACATGAACAGGCTGAAAATTGTCATGTATTATTGCATGGTATTTTTTATAGTCAGACCTTTGGATGAGTGCTTTCTAGAATAGTCATCTACAAATGTGAACGTGACTCTAGACCAAGCTATCTCCATGCAGAGCTTCTTTTAAAGAAAGCCTTGTGGTAGTAGATGAACCTGAAAGTTCCTTTAGTTTGGGTGATGAGCAAAATGATTGTTAACAGTATTGGGTCCTGGGTATGTGAGAGCTTGTTGCTTTTCCTAATATTTTTGTGTGCATGCTTCAGAGAAATTGAAAACTATCAAGGATGTCAACAGCTTGGAAGTTTAGAAAGTGAGTGCATGGAACTAATTTGCCTTTTCCAAAGAGGAGACTAAAAATAAATACATGGCAAGAGGGATGAATAGAAAAGATAAAAGCTGTGTAAGTTATTTTAAGTGATATCTGCTAGGAGGAAGCTGAATTTGGAAATTAAGTCCTACTAATGCCACCAGATTTACTGACGTCATCAGATTAATGTAATTATTCTTTTAGAATTTCATGTGTATTGACAAGGAAAACTAATAATAGCCTGCTGCCTCTGTAGGAACTGCTGTGTGCTCTCAAATACAACAAAATCAGTACTGCAGTCCAAAAAAAATTTAATGTGTAAAACTGTCCCCACTGAAGCGAGTTGAAAGGATTGGTTTTGCGCAGATGTTAATATGGCAGAACACTGACCACTGATTCAGGCATGCTGCTAAGGAGGGTGCTAATAGGCATCAAAAGTGTGCTCTGAAACTTCTGTTTTATAATATGCTGGTGAAGGCTAATGAGAAAAGCCCAAATGTTGATTTGGGTAAGGCACTAAATACTTTGTTTCTTCTTCCTGTCAGATATCAAATTGTGGAGAGCTTTAAGAGTCCTTGGAGAAAGAAATTAATCCTAACAGAAAGACAGGAGCTAGAACACAGCATCTGCAATAGTGGGACATCAGATGGATTGTACTGCAACCATTGAGTGTCCCAGGGCTGTAGCATCCAGGTGCTTGATTTGAGCTGCATTCTGCTCCCAGGCAGGATACAGGACAGGGTCTGGTGGCAGATCTGGGCGCCCAGTCATGATTGAGGTTCTTCATTTCTGTTGCAAGAATTAGTGTCTCTCTCTGCAATGCCCAGAAGAGTGAATTGCTGTTGTAGCATTCAGTGAAAACCATCTTAGTTGCTGACCTATTAAGTTAACAGTTTTAGTTTCCTTTAGCTCACTTGGTTTCCACTACTTTCATTTATTGCTTCCTTCCCAAACCCTAATGCAGAATTTAGCAAGAATTCAAAAAGGGATTACAAAATCCCAAAAATCTTCAGAAATAGAAACTTGGGTTTCATTTTTCTCATAAAAAAGTGAAGATTATTTTAATGGAATAAATTATTTAATAGAATAATTTAGTCATAGCATGGCAAAGTTTTTATTTTGTGGGGGATTTTTTGAGTGGTGATGGTCCTTGTTTAAAATGGAGAACTTTTATTCAATGGTACTACATTTCTAACTTCACTACTTTAGTCAATTTTCTTTAATGTTTATTAATGCAGAGAAGATGTTAGAATAACATTGCTGTAAAAATAGAATGTAAAATCAACACTTTTTACAGTATTGGAAATCCTGTGCACTTCCTAAAGTAAAATTATTACAAAGGCAAGAGTTTTAAGTGTTTCCAAAGGATAGCACATGTCCGTGTTCATTGAGTATTTCATGGAAGTGTTAAAATACAGATGACACTATTTGTTTTGAATCTTCTTAACTTCATTATGATTCTAATTCAAAGTAGAGAAAACTTTCATTCCTATGTGTCAGTTACTGAGGTTTTGTTTTAGCAGAGCAGGTGACAGAACATCCAGATGTCAAATGGATTTGTTCATAGTCAGGGGTGAGCAGGGTGCCTTGAAACAGAAATGTCATACTGTGAGGCATGCCAGACCGTGGGATCTCTGTTGGAAAACAACATCCTTGACATCTAATCTACCTGCCATAAATTACCTCTCTTCAAGTTAGACACACCAGAAAGGTGACTTCACCATTGTTAGAAAGCAAGAGAATGGCTCTGGGGCTGGAAGAAAAATAATGTTTTATCTAATGATGTATTTATTTAATGCATAGAAATATTATTAATTAGTATGTTTGTTTCACCATTGCCTGTCACCTTTGCCCAGGTCTACATTAACGTGGAGATTTCAGACAGATACATTTGTATGTATGCTTGGTCAAGATTGTGTTTCACAGATTTGCAGCTGGTAATGTTAATTTCTCTGCCACTTAGTGTGACCAGTGCAAAAGAGCACTGGGAGAACAAAGTGGACATATTTAATTAGACATTTTCATTTCTTGGAAAAACAGTAAAATTTCGTCTCTGTAATTTTCATTGCTGCTACAAATTTTTAGGGAGAACTGGTGCTGTTTATTTTTGAGACCTTCTCTGTCACATTTTAGTTGGTCTAATGAGGATTTTGATATTGGCTCCAAGTTCACAGGGGACAAGGCTTTTATTGAAGGAGCCCCAGAACTGTGTAACTCCCTGTTCCCTAAAATTTAGCTTTGCCATTTTTTCCATTCTGTTCTTGCTTTAATGATCATTTGAATTTTTAAAATATTACTATTTTTATTTGCTTATCTTTCTGTATTTTGGGGTGTTTTCAAAAGAAGAAAGACTATATGAGTTTGGGTTCTTTTGGCATTATTTGAGAAAAGTGGTCTTTTATACTCTTGGAGGAAAGTAACTTATGAACTGAAAAGTAATTTGTGGTATTTGAGAAAGACATCAGACATTCAATGTAACACATCAGTGAAGTCTCTCTAATAAGGCTAACCAGTAAGCAGTGTAAAAAATCCAATTGATTAATTCACTAAAGAACAGGCTAAGAAAGAATACTATGGCATTTTGTGCCTGCTGTCAGCATGAGGAGATGCAGGAAGAGCTCTGCCCTGGGTGCTCTTCCCAGGCTGTGCAGCAGGACTGCAACAACACATGAGGAAGGAGCAAGTTTTTATTCTGACTTTTAAAGGCATGGGACTTTTGTCCAATTGTGTAGGATTTCTAAGAAAACAGTGTGGAAAGGCTTCTCCTTACATCTTCTGCATAGATCTGAGTCTGCTCTTCAGGGATTTTCACCTGGTGACCTGAAGGTGAATAGATGCTGCTTCAGGGCCAGAGAAAGTTCTGCTCCCCATCTCCATCCTCAGTGCCTAGAAGTATGTTCCAGCTTTTCCAGGCAGACCGCTGCTGTAGAAATTATGACAGGCAGGACTGAACACTGGTGAGAACAGACACAAGGGGGGATATCTAATGCCACTGTTGGAGCATGCAACTTAGGAGGAAATAACACTCCTTTTCCTTTGTCTCGGGCTGATGAAGACTAGCAGAATAACCTATGATACCTTCAGTCCACAGATATAAAGCATCAGTACAGTGACTTTCAAATTAATGCCAAAAGTAATAGAAAACCAACCAAAACTACTCCCCAAAAAACACCCAGCTAGTCTTTTCCATATCAGGTGCAATTATAGCACCTGATATAGCGTGGTCCAAAATTAATCCAGACATTCAGTTAAACCAATGTCAAGTCACTTATAAATTGAGCTAAAGACAATGTGCATTACTCAGAACTTTATTATTATAAATAATGCTGGTATTTTATTATTGCTATTTTTCTCCCTGAGGCAACAACAGGATTTGGGAAGTATTTCAAACTGAAATTTGAAATCCTGCTCTTTAAACAATCACCAGTATTGTCATTTGCCTGGAAGCATCTATGCAAAAAAAAAAGTTTCCATGGGAACAGTAGGTAATTCTGTCATGCCTTTAACCTCTCTAATCCCAGAGGTGGGAGATTGAACCAGAGTTTTCGGCTCTGGCAATTATATTTATACTGGTGGTTTCTAGTCCAGAGGGGAACATATTCAATGGGGGGAAATGGTGATTCACATGCATTAGAAATGTAAGGTCTACCTTGAAGTATGATTTCCTGAAAAGCACAACCCTGCTCTAACAGAAACGATCAAAGAACCACATTAGGACCCAGATCAGGAAGTAATCTGGAAAAAAAAAAAAAAATATATATATATAAGAAAAAAAAGGAAAAAAATTGATCCTCTAGAATAAAACTGGCTTGTTTCCAACCTGAGCAATTAGTCTTTGTCTTGATTACCTGCTGATTAATTACTGTCAGTTAACATTGAGAAAGAACATTTGTATCCCTCCATTACTTCTGCTTTATTTGGATCTTGTCCTTTAAAGAAAGTTTCTATTTAAGTCCACAGTATTTTGAACACTTATTATAGGAACAATATCGAATGGATTAAAGGTTCATGCTCTAATTTTGCTATTTAGCAATCAAGTGAGAAACCAGAAAGCAGAAAAAACTCACTTTGAAGATAACTGCTTCAGTATCAGCTCCAGTGTCTGATAAAAGAGACATAGTATTTTTGGTTTTAATAACAATGAGGAGATCAAATGTGTTATCAAACTAGACACATACTTTCTATAGGAAACTTTAAAGAAAACAAGGTAAAAATGGGTAAACATAGAATTTCATCATTTATTTGGAAATACCTTGACTATAATGCACATACAGTTTTTTTAAGTTACTCTGAAAAAGAGAAAGCTTCAGTGGGATAAAGAAAGTCTTGTGTCTTTTTAAACCAGTATGTTAAAACAAAAGAGGTTCTTGGAAAAAAACTCTGTAAAAAACCTCCATGTAACTAAATAACATAACAAAAAATTTTTCAATTGCAAAGCCAAAATGAGCATTTGGAAATTGCAGCCTTTTTCAATCTCAGTAGCACTTGCAAAGCATACTCTGTGCTCTCTGGTTAATATTGGAAAGTCCAAGTTGCTTATTATTTTCTTTCATATGAAAGGATGCTAAATACATATCCACTGAGCTGAAAGAAGCTAATCATACTATGTTTAGTCAGTCCTGAATGAAAGAACAGAAGTGTGCAAAGATGTATATCTCAAAACAGTGGGTGGAAAAAAGAGAGCTTTCAAGTAGATCATAGTCTTTTCTTTGTTCTTCCTACGTCATTAGGGGTTTATTAGGTTAATTATTTCGGTAATTTAAATACTACAACATATGTCTTTTGCCTTTGCACAGACTTTTCTATGGAACTCATATTATTTTGTACCCAATTATTCCCAGACATCTTGAAGTAAAGTGTCCTGGCAGGAAATATGCATTAAGAGGTGCTACAAAAAGAATTACTGAGGGCCAGACACAAAAGGCTTCACAGAGCACAGAGAGCTCAGGTAGAGTGGCTTAATTGCAAAAGATGACACAAATAAAGTAGACCACAGTAGGTCAATTTTAGCTGAAGAAACGCAAAACAATTTACGACTCAGCTCAGTCAGGTCTAGTTGAGACTTTAGAAAAAATCAGATCTGAGTG
Organism: Toxostoma redivivum; assembly: GCA_013397375.1. Taxonomy (NCBI): domain Eukaryota; kingdom Metazoa; phylum Chordata; class Aves; order Passeriformes; family Mimidae; genus Toxostoma; species Toxostoma redivivum. The sequence goes on along the minus strand of VXBI01003869.1, from coordinate 763,761 downwards.
AAATCTTAACTATAGATGGTCCAAAGAATTGCTTGGATGAGAAGGTTGAGTTTAGGTTAATAATGTTTCTCCCGCCTCATCTTTAGCTGTATGACAACCCTGGTTCATCAGTCTGCCCTCCTTCCCTGGGTGACATTATTCAGCTTGTTAGAGGGTCAGTGTGCTCAGAGGCATGGGCACCTACTAGGGAACAAGGCTTTTGGGAAAAACAACCCAGGTTCTGTCAGAGATTAAGAGCTAGCATCAACAAGGCCTGTAACAAGGTATACATACATGCATACACACACACATATATATATGTGCATGCACACATGCACATATATAATCCTAAACTTGAAGATATACAAATTAGGAACTTAAATGTGGAAAATGAACAAAAAGGTGGCTGTATCCAAGGCAAGCTCACCCAGCTGGTATCTCTACTACCAGGGCACTTTTTAGCTCTCATCATGTTACTTTAAGGCACAGAATGGTCTCTACTGACCCACTGATTAGCTGGCATATTTCTGGCATGTCAGGATTCCCTCCTGTGGCTTCACAACACCCGTATTCTGGACATGGTTGGAGTTATTTTGCATCTCACCACCTTATGTAAATCAGAGCTGTTGCAGCACTAAGCTAAAACCTTCTCTGAATCTTGCTGAAGTAAATGCACCATGATATTCCACAGAGGTCCTAGAGGCTGGGAGTATTCCTATGGGCACAACGTTTCTTGGAAGAAGTAGCATCATTCTCACCATTTGGGAACTGGAAAATAAAATACTTCTCCCTCCTATTATTTCAAGGGACAGATTTTGAAGCTCTCAAATCAGAAGGAAGCAAAACTAAAGTCTAGAAATTGCTTTCCTTTTCTTGATCTTATTTTGCATTAAGTACATATCATTTGAACACAGAATCCACAAGTATTCTTGGACTGCTGATTTATTATATTTCCCACAAAAGTTTCCATCAAAGTCATGAGCAGTAGAAAATAAATATCAATGCAATGCGTTTTAGCTCCTTTTATGATCAAAGAATAAAAAGAAAACTTTGTCCAAGAGCAAGAATCATGATGATACCCTTCCAACAGCAAGTTTTCTAGAACTAGCCTCTCGTTTGAGCAAAGGCTGAGAGCTGGGATTGTTCAGGCTGGAAAAGAGAAGACTTCATTGCAGCCTGCTGTAATAACTAACAATCCTGGCTTGTCTTATTTTTCCCTCTGACTATGTATCCTTGCACAACTTAAAATTTTATTAGTTAAGAACAATCTTATTAGTCTCTAATAACAACATTACTTGTTTCTATTCTTCGTCACTGATTTTATTAAATCTTTGTGGCAAAGCTTAATCTCAGTACTTGTGAGCCTTCTGTCTAAAACCAGCTGGGAAAGTGGTACTCACACTGTCCTGCATTTCTACCATCTTTATAATGAGAAAAAGCATAATAAGAGGAAAAATCTGAGAGGCTAGGAAAGGATAAGGGAATTTGTTTTGGTGTCCAGCCTATTACTGTATTGAAATGCATCCACTGTATCCGATGACCTTCTGCAAGGGGCTGATTTTTAGGCCCATCTTGACCACCAATATAAGCACATTTGGAGGGAAAATTTGCACGACTAATGATGATTGAGCATAAGGGAAGATTCAAATAGGCTTCCCTAAATTATGCTGACAATATCTTTGATCAATACCAGGATCAAGAAAATAAATTTTAAATTCTCATTCCTTTCCTCACTCATTCCTTTCATTGTTGAATTTACCAACAATAAATGGACTTATCTTGGGAATGGACTTTACATGTTCAAACCTGGAAAATTATGCATTTTAAATCCACAGTTGCAGTCAAGGATCTCTGTCCACAGTGAGGGGCACAGCAGGAACTGGAAATTTTTCTCAAAATTGTGGGAGTATTTTGAAAGCAAGTTTTATCCTTTCCTTTTGAGAAACAGCTGTCATGGTATAATCTAATATTCATGAATATTGTTTTAAACTTAAGGTAGGTTTATTAAATTATTTTAGTTGAGAACAGGTTTTGTTGTTTTCTTATATGGAGGTTGTCACCTATGTTTGCATCTCATCCACAAATCCAAGTGATTTTAATACTCTGTACTACTCTGCAAACTGCAATGATTTCTATGTGAACATAGCAATACATTTTCAAAGAAATGGGCAGAAGGTTGATATGACAAACAGAAGTGAATAAAACTTTACAGCTCAACCTTGGCATTCAAAGCCGCTTGCTTCACTCTTCATTTTCTGTTGTAGAAATATGAAATGCAAATAGAGTACAAGTAAAATATGCTAAGAAGTGAAGTTTGCTGTAATTTTGAACATATTGATCAAGGGATCATATTAAATTAAGAATTGCTCTGTTGATCTGTTTTTCCATTTGAATGAAGAAGCTGGTGTATCTTTAGGGAAGCAGGATGCAATAGAAAATCTATATATAACTTCCAAATCATTGCAATATTGCATTACAGTTAGTTTCCAAAGGTTACTCATATATGAGTTCAAAATGGGTTCTTGCATCCCAATTGCACTCTTGGCAGACATTTATCTGCATAGGCACTTGCTTCTCATGAAAAATGTATGATCTGTATTGTGAGAATAAATGAAAAGAAGCAAAGCAAAGGAGTTCCATTTTCAGCTAGTTGCTGCCTGTCAGGCAGCACACTATTTCATCTCTCAATTGTTCTTTGCTCTCTGTCAGTGATCATATTCATTTTTTCAAACATCCTTAAGCTTCAGTGTGCACATTCGACCTGTTTCAGTGAACATGATAGAGGTCATGCCTGCAAAAGTTTTGCTAAGGTCAACATGACTTTGTGCAACTAAGGAGGCAGGACTGAGGGACAGTGTTGTATCTTCTTGAATGTGGTGGGGATTAAACTGTGCCAGGTGACACAGCAGCTTTTTCAACCTGCCTATCCAGCTCCTCTCGGGGAGGAGCTGCCACCCTAAAGCAGTCATGCCTCAACAGAAGGTCTGTCAGCTCCAGAGCTGTCCAGGTCATAACCAGTGACACAAAACAAACCAAACCAAAACCACTGCCAGTTTACTTCAGACAACCTCCTACAGTAGCAGCCTTCCCTGAGGAGAAGTAGAAATCATAGATGTGAACTACTGCTGTCTTCCAGCTTCCATATGTGAGCCCAGGTCCAGAGAGGTTATTAGGAAACATGTGCACAACATGAACTTCAAGCTTGTGCATGACAAAACATAATGTTTCACTACAGGATAATTGTATCTCCAATTTGCTTATTTTCTTCTTTTTCTCTTCAATAGGACAGAGGATTCCATTCCACTCAGAATTCTGTTTCAAATTTGTCTTTAGTTTGTAGCAGTAACAAGAACCTTGGAAAACTAGAGGTAAAACAACATACTGGAATGTGTAAAGTGTTCCCTGTTAAAACAGATATTGAGTAGTGGATGTAAAGACATGTATCTGCATAAATCATAGCTGAAACCTCACCCATTTTCTCTATTTTCCATTCTATCACACTGGTGGTTTGTGGCCCTGACATTCATCTGGGATCACCTTGTGTCATTGTAAAGCAGGTGATGTTTGTACACTTTACAATATGAACATACTAATGAACAATTTACAATATGAACAGACATCTTAATGTCCACACCCTGAAGCTGTTCCTCTATGGTATAGGTAAGGACAATGTGTCAGGATATGGCCAGGGACTGGCAAGGAGGGACTCCAGAGGTGCAGAGAGCGCGCTCTCATCAGCAAATTACATATCAGTCAGAAACCTTTCTTTACCTTCAGCCCACACAGTTATTTTTTCAATACATTTTATTGTTTGAAGAATAAATAGTTTCATATGCCAGGTGTTATGTTCACAGATCTGAACAGCTCTTTGTTCAAAGAAAGAATCCAGGCACCCTGCCCCAACCTTTAATTGCTGCTCAAAGAAGGGAGTGCATTTTCATCTCTTCCCCCTTTCAAAAAATAAAAAAAACAAAAAAAGACCACAAGATTTTTTTTAGAATTATGTCCTGCTGTCTTCAAAATGCCCCACGACTTTGGGAAATACTTACTTTGCATGCAGTTTTCACATTATATTCTTCATAAAATGTTTTGGTGATACATAGTAGGTTGAGCAGAAACTCTATTTTCATTAAGACAGTCTTCATAACTTTCAAATGCTTTAACATAAAGAGTTCAACATAATGACATTTCCCCTAGCATGTTCAACAAATAGTTATCCAGAAAAAAAAAAAGTTCTTCAAAAACAAAATATCATGCTCTTACTTTAGTATCTCTCTGTAGTTCCCAAACTAAATAAGCTTTACTGGGAGGAGAGAAATTATGCAAGGCTCTCTGAATGCTCTTGCATTTCTAATACTTTCTTGCACAAGAATAGTCATGGGTTTTTTTTGCTGTTTATTCATCCTACTTCATTTCAATTTCCACACTTAATCTCTCAAGCAGATTTTTCGTCTGGCTGCAGAAACCTGATCAACATTCTGCTGAAAGACGTGCATAAAAATCTGTCATCATTATTACCAACCCTTATAATGTTGTGCAGTCTACTTTGTACATGGTTCATGAAATGTGAAAAATTCAAGAGAAATCTCACAATGAAGCTATAATGCTGCTTTATCTGACACAAGAATTCTAAAGAAAGCCCTCATATGGTCATCCTCTAAGGTGCTTACTAAAAAATGTTGCTCATGTGGTATTAATAAAATTCTTTTCTGTGAATTATTAGGCCAATTATATTGGGCAAGTGTATAATTTTTAGTTATGTTTCTCTTGTTGAACTATATTTTGAAATATATCACTCAAAACGTATTATAAAAAACAGCATGGCATTAAGTTCTGTTATGACACAAAAATGTAAACTTTTCTGGAAAGATCTAATTTTTCAGGGCATCTTTAAGAAGAAGCAGTCCTTTTATCTAAGGTTATAAATATAAGCACATGTTAGATTTCTGCTCAGAAAATTTTACTTGGGACAAAATGGTCTGAACTGTTCAGAAACAAATTTAATTTTCAAAAATGAAAGCTGTTTCTGAACCTTACTGCACTGAGGTCCAATGCAAGTTGCTCTGTGTGCTTTAAATGTAAATCATTAGGTAAGTCATTTAGTTTTCTTGTCTGCTTCTGTGGAAACAAAGTATTAATGGAATAACATTGATTTGCTTGCTTCATGATTAAATAAAATGGTACAAATAAGGAGAGAAACAGCTCCCTCCGATTCAGTCTTTTATGAGATTAACTGACAACAATGAAGGAAAGAGCAGTGTCTCACAGTTAATTGTCTCCATTTTACTTTCCAATTTCTTTTTTTTTTTTCCCTTGCAAAGCCTGCACTGACCACTTCACAAAATCTACAATCCAGCCCTTGGTGCAGACCATGGTGAAGCATCTGTCACCCTGCAGCCCATGGAGGTCCGTGAGGATGCAGAGAACCACCTGCAGCCTGTGGAGACCCCACACCAGAGCAACTGGGTGTGCCTGGAGGAGACAGTGACCCTGTGCCACTGCAGAGAGGAGGTAGAGAAAAAGGGGGATGAAGCTGAGCCTGGGAAGAAGGCAAAAGTAGAGAGAAGGTAATTTATGATTTACTACTTAATTCTCATTCTTCCTACTCTGAATTGATTGGTAATAAATTAAATTTCATTTCCCCAAGTCAAATCTGTTTTGCCCATGATGGTAATTGCTGAGTTGTGGATGCACAAGCCTGGGAAAGTTGTGTGAAAACAGGAAAGTTTTCCCATGGACTGCCTAAGAAATAAAAGCTTTCTCACAAGCTTGGAGAGAAACAGAAAGAAAAGAATCTTAAACAAAGATGCACCTGCTATTATTTACAGAACATGTACCGTGAGAAACAGTATTGTTTACAGTAAGAATATCTTGCAAGAGGTATTGCTTGCTCTGGCCAATAAGCTGTGTTCTGTTCTTGGGTTAGTGGTTTAGTGTACATAAGGACGGTAGTGTTACAATAAAGTGTCCTTTTCCTCTATCTGGAGAAGAGACGTGTTGCTGTGTCTCCTTTCACCATTCCAACAGGTAATCTGATACCAAACAGTGACACTGAGTGGTTGCTACCTGTCCTTATTTCGTCTCGTGCACCTTTAGTTATTTTTTCTGTCCCTTCTTCAGGAGTGATAAAGTGGTTTTGATGGGCACCTGGCATCCAGCCAGGGTCAACCCACCACAGCACGTTGAGACTTGATGTGGTTTCATTTAAACAATAAAAAGAAAAAAAAAGCGCTTCTTGGCATAGTTGCAAACTATGAAAATCTTCACAATGTGTTATATTCTCCACTATGGACTCAGGAGTAGTCCAGTAATTCATTGTGCTGGCACGTCTTGGAAGATGAAGATTGTTTATTTTCTCTGTGAGTAGAAGAAAGTCATGAAGAGTTCTGTGAAGGTATTTTCTTCTGAACAAATTTTGTCCATTTTCTTACAATCCCATAGAGATGATTTACAGTGCAGTAGCCTTTGTATCTGCTCTCCAGATGGGAAAGTCAGAAGTATTAGTTATTTGTAGCAAACAAGTGGAAGAAGGCTTGCTAGACTTTGTCTTTATTCAGTATCCAGAAATGTGGATAGCTGAATAACTCTGGGCTAGAAATGCATCCAGAAATATTATTGCGTAATTTTACCAACTCAGCTATTTTAGAGGTAAAGGAAATCAAAAATGTTTAATGGAAATGTTTCAAATAATCAAAAATTGTTTTTATCTACTTATAAAAATGGTTTTATCCATCTTTTTTCTAGTTGTATTATAATTATTATTTTAACATAATTTTGGGTAACATTAGCTTTTAATGTGTATGATCTCTTCTACACAAATTTCTCTAGAAACATCATTACCCGGTTTGAGGGGCTATTTCTAGTATTTTAAATTAATGTAAGTTATATTTTTAAATTAGTTTTGTGATATTTTAAGTTAAACATCACATACTCCATGCTAAATTTAATCTATATTAATGTCACACATAGTATTACTTGTCATGAATAATAGTAATAAAGTCCATTTGAGGCAGTCTGTATTTACTCTGCAGAAATTATGAATTATATATAGGGTAGTGAAAGGGCATGTCATTCAGAAATATATTCTGGACAATTTTTTGATATTTTTCTGAATATCATGTGTGATAGCCCAAATGGGGTTATTATCTCATACTATGTTATAGTTGTACCATCCAATACTCATTTGGCTGATTCATTAATGACAGCTGAGATCAAGAAAGTTATTCTGATATAATTCTGTGCTGAACAGTCAGAAAGAAAGCATTTTTAAAGCATGTGAGAACATTTTAAAATACTATCTTCTAAGACTCAGAAAAATGCCTATGAGTATAAGCCTCAGAAAGAATAAATCTATCAGTTATTGAAAAAGAATTCATTAATTTTGTTAAGATTATGAACAAATCACTTCTATACAGTGCAGTAAGGGCAAATAGGAAAATTAAAATCTAGCCAGTGTTTACATTTCCAGGCATATGTGGTAGTGACATTTTCAGATTTTAATTTAGTTATTAGAATTACAGAAAACAGAGCCAGGGTTAACTAATCTAAAATAAAAATCGCAGAGATTAGTCTGCAAAAATTTGAGATTACCCCAATTTTAAAAGACCAGATCAAATATTTATTTGTCATTTTTTAGCTCTCATTGATCTAGCACACTGTTTTTAAACACTGACCTATGCAACGAAATCTTTAAAATTAAATCCCAAAATGTTTGTCAGAAAAGACATGTACTAACTTCTCTGACATTACTTTGTTCCCTCCTTGCAGCATATTTTTTTAACATTGTTTGGGAATTTCTTCAATGCTCATGAATACTTCTGATCATCCAAAAGTATATTTTCTGCTGAATAAACTTACTGAATAAAATAAACCAGCGAAATAGAAGACCTCTTCCCATACTGATCTGAATTTTTCTCTTCTGAGTTTCAGGAGTCACAACTTTGAGAAAGAAACCTATTCTGTATCTAATAAAAGTGTAATATATACCTCTCTCCCAAGTTGTTTGTATTTACAGTGCATACATAATCAACATTTTTCTGAGGTGAAATCTGCTAAGCAGTATTGTTTTGATTATGGCTTTATTTGAACACCAATTGCTTGATGTTTCTATGGCAGCAATGTGATGGTGAATGTCTAAACTATCTTCTTTAAAATCCCCATGCCTGCAAAAATAAATTATTCATACTCAGAGATATCTCAGTGCTATCTCTAACTAGTTCTGTCAGAGTTTTCACCTTCTTTCCCTTCTGTTTTTAATCAGATGTGGTTTTACAAACTTTCTTGGTTCCTGAGTTTTGACAGGCTGATAGACACATACATAGTAATCAGTGCAAATTTTACAAGGTCCTCTTAGAACACTGGTGCTTGCCTATACCATTACCATCAATTTTGTTCTAGAGATATGACATTACCAGGAGGTTTCTGGACTCATTAGTCATCTACTGTGATTTCAATGGACTTCCAAGAAGTCACAAAAGCCTCTGATTTCTAATATTTTTAAATTACTATAGGACTTTGAAATTAACTAAGTGCTTGAATGTTTTAAGGCGTTTTTAACAGCCGTCATTTTAAAAAACAAAGTGCTAGCAATAAAATGAGAAAGAGATCTAAAGCACAGAGATCACAGTGAAATCATAAGTAAGGAACTAGACTGTCCTGCACAGGCTATTCAGACAATGTGTGGTGTGGACACTCAGTGGTGCTGCCTGTGACTGCTCTGCTGGTCATGAAGGAAAACAGTCAGAAGGATGTCTTGTCATAAATGTGCTGCTGAAGCAAAAGCAAATACACAGCATTAAAAGTTAGAACAATGCTTCACAATCAAATGTTAAATAAATTTGTATCCAGGTCAGGACAACTTAAAACAGGTAGGATTGCAACATGGAGGAGAATGAAGCCTGAGGTGGTTAATATGTCTTTGATGTCAAAATCAGTTTACTGTAGTGTGAATGTTTCAGTATAATAAAACAAGAAAAATTTATCCTCTGGAGCAAAGGTTTGAGATCACAAAACGCTAGTAGAATAGAACAGATTTTGAGGCTGAATCTTGGGAGTTTAAAATGATTAACCAAGTAAAAAGTTCTGCAAGTTCAATCTTATTCCACTTCCCTCTTTTATTTGTAGAAATTGCTGAACAGAAGTACTTAAATTACTGGTTCAGAAGACTAAATACTTATGTAAAAAATTACCAAAATCTTTGAGTAAATTCATCTTACTCAGCCATTTATCTGCAGGAGCTGTAAGCTCTTTTGAAAACACTAATGGTCCCATCCATCTCTTTCTGTCTCTGACTCCAAAATCATAGTGGTGATCAGGATTATTCATCTCTACCAATGGTAAGGGGCAAAAACAGACTTTTTTTTTCTTCTTTGATTCTTAACTTTTTGGTTCTCCTTTAGTTTTACTGCATTGAAGTAAAAAGGCTCCCACAGAGATCAGTACTCACACCAGAACCTCAGCTGCATAGACTCACAGGACAAAGCTTGCTAAGACCCATGGTGAGCCCTCCCATGTGTGTGTGAGCTCCCACAGCTCCTTCTGTGTCCCCAAAAAAACACAGCTCGCACTTGTGCTGGGAGACACCCATGGCTGCACCCCAGGGATTCCCAGTGACAGACAATTTCCTGAGATAACCATCATGTCAGGATAGGTACACAGCATGGACTGGGATGCTCTGATCCTTGTTTGAAGCAGAGTCCATGCCTGTGTTTATCTATGGCCCATTTACATCCAGACTGCACAGGCTTGTTCCACAACTGTGCACTCATTCTTCTCCCACAAGTTCATTTCACCTCACAGAGTTTTCAGTCATATTAGTCTGTAAGTAGTATAGACTGCACTGATCATTTCACACTTCAGAAGTCTGCAGGTTAAGAAACAAACTGCTGTGTTTTGAATTTTAAGGAAAATGTTTCTCCTTCCTTCTATTGTGTGTTATTCAGGTCAACTTATTACTATTAATGTATTACTATTGTCTATTATGAAGACAGATTGAATAAATACATTGCAAAAAAGAAATAAAAGTAATCCACTGTCATAAGCACAATGAAACAAATAGACCAACAAATAAATACTACATCAGCTCATCAAAGTTACAGTGGCAGTAGCCAAAAAAAATATCTTAAATATTCCAAGGTAGGGCAAGGTAGGGTTGTTCTATGTCACACTTTAAAACTTGTGTCTCCATTGCTCTATCATTCCCATGAGTACAGTTTCTCTTTGCATAAAACATTTTTGGCTGAGGCTGCTTATATTGTAACATGAATGTTTTGTAGACAATTTATAGGATGGAGGGAAATCTGGACATGTCTGGATACCCTCTTTGAATAGCATCTTTTCTCTTGGACCATTCCTAACAGGCTCAGAAGAGATTAACTTGACTCCTAGTTTGGCACTGAATATAGAAATATGGACATTGTCACTATCTCAGGTGCCAAAGTCTCTAAAGACCTAATCCAGGCTAGACCATCCCCTTGGAGGGTCCCACCTAGCAGCAAAGTGTACAAGATCATCTTCCCACCCTCTCTGGCCAATGGATTTCATCTGGAGTGAGGAAGATGTGGAAGCGAGACTTGGCTGAAACAACTGGTTCATCAGAGATGAGGGAAGGAGCAGAACTGAAACAGTGGCTCAGAGGAAAAAAAAACCAAACCTGTTGGAATAAAGCTGTTGGACCAGCTCTTCTGACTTGCAGGAAAATTGGTAGGGCCTTTCCCATGATAACATCCAGTGATGCAGTAATTCCGATAGTTTTAGGGAAACATATAGGCCATAAATTCCCTAGACTGTTTCCTTTGGTGATGTCTTTTTTTTGTGTCATCTCTCTCAAGAGCAGTTCAAAATTAGGGAGGAGTTTATCAAGGACAAATGAATGCAACTTTGGAGCTTGATTCAACATCTGAAGAGAGCCTCAGAATCCTCATAATGAACTCAAAATAATTACACTGTTTGCTGACATGGTGCTGTTTTCCTCTTACAGATTTTTCTCCTAAAGAATGTTTTAAAGAAATATAAGGGCACTGATAAAAGTACACAGAAGAGCAAGGACATTCAACATTAGTGACAAACATGCAGGCTGACACTCCATTATTAACATTTGCCTTTTGTCCCTTGCTTAATGTTGTCAGGAGCAATGAGAGAGTGATGGAGGGATTTCAACCCTGACTGGGCTTATTTGTGCTTCGACCTTCAAGCGTGTTTTCATTAGGCAGAAATTAAATATTTTCTAATGAGTTAATGAGGAAAGTACTTTAAAATAAAAATAGCAACTGAAATTTTACTTTTAAATGCTATCAAGACATAGGTCATGAATATGAAAGGATTGATCAGACTTTCATTTTTACTAATATAGTGACCTGAAAAATTAAGGAAAAAAGCAAGATAATCTTCACATTTCAGAAAAGTGCATTCCAAAATCTATCACCATAAAAGAACATACCAGCACTATCTTTCCTGCAAAAAATTTGATTAGTCTCTTGAACTTATTAAGTCCCAGGGGTGGCAAGTTGTGACCATTTGTCTGCTAAATAGTTTCTATTTTTCAAAGGAAGCTATCCCTTGAGATAAAAGTATTGTTATAAAAATTCACTTAAAGTTATTTTTGGAGAAAGAAAGAAGATTAAAATATGGGGAGTTTTCTAAGCTTTTCAGCTACATAATTTGATGCTTGAGCAGCACAAACTAATTGGCTAGTATCTAGGATTAGAACACATATTCAGTATTTTCCTTACTGTGTTGCCCTTGCTTTTTTTTTCCACATCTCCATCCTTTTCCCAGTATTTCAGAGGTCCCATTAATTTGAATAAATGAAATCAACAGCCTTCAGAAATATCTCTGAGAGCTGAGGTTGCAGACATCAACTCTGAAATTTGAAAATTGAAATGAAACATGAGATATGCTCATGAATGAAAGATATTTTTAATGCTTTAAACAATTACTGGGGTTTGAAAATGTGGAAAATAAAGTATTTGAAAAACAAACATACAAATGAGTTGGTTGTAATTTGAGAAAATATATTTTTAGAACAAAAGCCCACTGGAGAATCATTTTCTATTTGCTAAATTTGAGAGAGGCAGTGGACAAGCTTCCCTGGATGGTAATTTATATCTGGGTTCAGTGAATATTCACCTTTCCTCTTTACACATTTAAATAAAAGCTGTCACAATAAAAAGGTCACAAGTGTCTTGCAGAGATTTTCTCCTGCACTTTGAAAAAGAATTTATTGTCTATGCTACAATATCTCTTGAGCTCATGGTCCCAACCACATGGAGCTGTACATAGATGTAACTTGCAAGGTCGTCTACTCAATGCTGCAATTTCTACATCTGAAGTAATTGCTGTATTTGACTATTCAATTACTTTACAGTTTTTGAATTTGGTGTATTTTCACCAAGTTAAGTCTATTTAGGCAAGCACAGTAAAGCATGGAAATTCAATTGCAGTGCTATTTCTGTAGACACGCAAAAATAAAATGGAGCGTAATCTATAATTCAATTATAAAAAACAATTTTCCAAGGAAATGCTTCGACTGAAGGGACGAAAAGCTGGCATTTCTGTGCAGTACACCAGGGTGTGCATGAGTCTCTCTGGTCTGACACTAAAAATCATTTTTTAGTGACACTAAAAATCCACTGTCCTGCTGTCAGAAGTGTGGGAGAACACTGGGACTGTGCTCCCCAACTTCTGCTGGGAGCAGAAACCATCACCCTTGGCATGGGCTGGGCCTGGTTGCAGGAACCTCTCTTCATCAGCAGATAAGATTTCAATGTAGAAAGGTGATGGGAAGAATTTATATATTAATATACCTTTTTTTGTTGTTTTTTGCATTTGCTGCCAAAGGTTTAACTCACATAAGGAGCCAATTTAAAGAACCACTATAAAGAGTCAATTTTTGTTGGAGAGTTGGAGATTTATTTGAAAAACAGTGAAGCAAAGAGTTTGAACTGATGAAGAAGTTAGATGAAATATGTGGAAGGAAAAAATATCTGAATGTAATAGAAAAATTAAATTTGCCAGTTATATTCCCATTAAACTGTTGTATTCCCACTGGAGTAAACAATCCAACTTCATAACCCTTGTCCTTTTCCAGACAATTAATACTCCAATGAAAATAAGCTTTTCAGTGATATTTATAGCCACAGCAGAAACAGTTCAATTCTGAGTGCAGCTGAAAGATAACCAATAGCCTGATGGCGCTTCCTATACATCTTTCTCTGGCAAGAAGAAAAATTTTTGGCAATTCTGGATAAAACCAATGTTCAAAGTACAAAGAAGCTTGTAGGGCCACAGCTACATAAATTCACTGCATACAGGAGATTTTAAACATAGGATAAATGGATTCATGTATTTAGCAGAATAAATATAGAAATACATAATGCATTTACTAATATATTGACTAGATGGAAAAGGTCATTACACAGTGAGAGATTTTTGAATTATCAGGAAAAGCATTTACTTGCAAGTCCTATGTTTGCCTGAGCCAAGGCTTTGACTCCCAAATAATTCCCATGTTCTTGAGTGCTACTTTATACCAGATCTGGTTGTACAATCAGAAATCATATAAGAACAGTATACAAATCAAAACCATCCAGTTATGATGCCTGTCATTTTGCTCTTCAGCTACTGTGATGAGAAGTTTCCTCACTGGCAAATATGCCACAAATTGTCTTGTACCAATTCCCTCATTATGAAGCAGTAAAGTATCCTTGTGTGCCTTCTAATACACACATCACAAAATGTTCATGTTAACATTAAAATTTTTATAGAAGAACAATTCAACCTTCAGGTCTTTTTTGCTTTCCCTTACTTTCTCATAGCAGGGGAGAGAACATTACTCATCATTTGGTGTCTGCTAAAGTGAACCTTCATAGGAGTACTGTAAAGCTACTTCCAAGCTCCACGAACATCCTCTCACAAAAATAATTCACTCCTTTTGTTTTGTTTTTCTGGGAAATTGTTAAGCACATGTTGCATCTAATGGTGAAAATATGACATCTGGGTATTCATATTTTAATTAGAATGGACATTTCTGTTCCACTTGAGTGTTTACATTGTAACATTAGATATACTTGCTGACTAATCACCATGGCTAAATGAAGCCAACAAATCCTTCTTTATCACTACACAAAACATAAAATTATCTACATGCTATGATGTGTCAATGGGTTTGTAGGAGGATATTCCTTTATTCTTTTGGAAACTTCCATGAAAATTTCATGCCATGGCATGCAGCTGAGCACATGATGTAAGTGGCTCTTAGAAAATCAAAAGGTGAAAAAAACCTGGGAAAAAGCAGTTCTGCCTCTGAGAAGGTCTTTGTGAACACTAATGTGCTACTGAAGGATAGGACCTGGAGGTAATGATTGACTTCAAATATTTCTACATCAAGAGGGAATTAAAACAGTAGATTATAAACAAACACATAGGTCTATGAAATCTTGTCAGAGCAAGCTGATGGGTTTTTTTCTGACAACATGGGCCAATTTACCTTTATTCCAGCTAGGAAATGAATGGGGGTGATTTGCTTGATAGCAGATGCTTGTGTGAAAGTAGTTGTACAACAGAGTTCACTGGACCTAGTGAACACAGGCTGAAATATACTTATCTGACTCACCTTGTCTGTATACACTGTGTAAAGGTGTTGCAAACACTGTTTAACACTACTATCCCCCAAAATCCTTGAAAATTGACCTAAAGAAATTTTCTGAATTTCAGAAAAAAAAAGAAGTCTGAGGGTGACGCCATGAAGCTATGGGGGAAAAATTCTGGGATTAATTATCTTAGTATATAATAATAATATAGAATAATTATCTTACTGTATTAGTATATTGTATCTTCTTCCTTGGACATATGTAAGAGTAACCTTCTGTACTGGGGCAACTGTGCTAAAGGCTTTCAGCTAAAATTCCTTAGCTTTCTTAGAAGCTGCAGTCAGGAAAGGATAGGGAAAGGCACACTGAGATAAGGGAGAGACAAGAATGTGAGAGATGGAAAGGTAGAATATGTAAGGAGAAAGAAAGAGGCCAGAACAGAAGGATGGACTGTGAAATATGGGGTTAGCAGAACACAAGCCTTCGATAAACTCCACAGTCATTGTTAGAGCTGAAATAGATTTACACTGGTGTAATGAAGTCCTCATCTTTTCAGTATTTTGCTTTCCATTAAAATTTTATAAAAATTGAGTTATTTTTTCCGAAATATGAGCAACAGCAACATGATTACTTCTAGTTACTTGCCTTTTGTGCTAGTTTCTAAAAAAAAAAAAAAAAC
>VXBI01003869.1:727313-740790 GCA_013397375.1 Toxostoma redivivum | reverse complement strand
TACTTCCATTTTAGGAATTGAAAAAAAAAAAAAAAAAAAAGAAAATTGAATTTCCTCAATATTTGTTCAAATGCTCGAGTAAATTTTCTTGAGTGTCTTTCCAATCTCTTGATGTTTTCTTTTAACATCATTTTAATTGTTACTGATACTATCTTTGGGTAGTATTAGGTAGCATTACAGGATCACTGTGATATTTTAAATCCACTCACAGAAGTTTGCTCAATTTACTCCCAGCGATCCTCATGCCACAGGCCAGACAAGCCCCAGAGCATGGGATAGGGTGACACCTGAGCTCTTGCCTGCTTTTTTCTAGATCGGCTGAGTAAAGTTTTCTGCTACATATTCCACATTTTTTTATATTATGTCTACTAGCAGTTCACATATAAAAATTCATCCCATTCCTTCCTGGCAGGGCATGGAACAGCTGCACAAGCTCTATAGGGAGCCTGAGCTTTGATGTGTTCTTCACAGCAGAGAAGGGGCACAGATCACAGGTAATAGAGGTAGCCCTACATGCCTGTACTTACTACCCGGTCCATATTCATCTGGACCCTGGCTAAAGCATGCTGGGGCTAAAAATGTGATAAAATAGACAATGCTTTCTAAATACATATTCTGCATGGTTGCAGAATTGTAAGTTGTCATGTAGAAAGGGAACTCTGGAAACATTTTCTTTCCTTTACAAGATCATAAATTTCTTTAGTCTTAACTAAGACCTTCTGCAAGACTAATGAAAGAAACCCTCCAATTTTCTTTTGACTGAATGAAATTTGTGATTGAACAGTGTATCCTTATGTTCTTGAAGACTATTTTCCAAAGAGTTCAAGTTTTCAGGATCAGGATATAAGATGTAGGGCAAGAAAAAGTCAGTGTTTTGCATGTGTGTTTGTGTGTATTTTTGTTCTGTAATCTCCAGCTTGGGTTAAGAGCTATATTCTATACAAAATACCCCCTGAATTTTCTGAATACTGTTTTTGCATTTGAATATGGTTAAAAGCTTATTTCCAACTTCAAGCCATATGGTGAGTGGTGATTCACATTTGAGAATAATTCCTGCTTTAACTGCCTCTGGTTGTTCTTGGGAATAAAACCTGAAACAAGAAAAGTAAGCAAAAAAAGTATTCCCAAACTGACTGTTTGCTGGAGCTGGATAAAACTCATATCTGAAATATTTATCATTCTTTCCTACATACACATTTCCAGAAGACTTCTTGGTCACCCAAGCATTTTCTGATCACTTCAGTTGACCCATGTGTTCAGGAGCAGCCAAAACCCATCAAGCTTTTGGTGGCTGCTCTGTCTGGGCTGTAGCCAGGAGCAATGTCATGAGTCTCTGCAGAACTTCAGAGGCATCTGTGCCTGCAGATGAAGCCTGCCAAGGAGGTGCTCTGGGCTTGATTCCCACTCCCAGGGTCTGCTCCTGGGCTGCCCTGCTGCCAGGGGCATGCACTGAGTGAGTTTGTGCCTCTGTCATCCTCTGTGTGCCTGGGGAAGTGGCTCCAGTGGTGTGCACCGCACATGAGCCTGGCTCAGAGGGAATTCCTGCCACGAGAGAGAGAGCACAGCAATACCCAAGGGCACCATTCCTGCCCTGAGCAGCATCTGATCAAAATTATTGATCATCTGCCAGGCACAGCCAAGTGCCACTGAGGTCAGCCTAACTCTGCATGAGGCAGTCAGGTCAGACTGATTAAATCACAGGGCTGTGAAACAAGTGAAACAAGGGTAAGACAACAAGTGAGCCCAAGTACTAGGAAGAAAAAGGGAAAAAGAATGTAGTAATTAAATCCAACAGAGAAACAAAAAACCATGGAAGCTGATCCAGCTGCGATTGAACTTAGCTGTGAGTTCCTTTGGACTTTATGAAAACATAAAACTGGAGAACAATCTCTGTTGTGTATCCAGATGTGCCTTGATAATTTCATCAAATCAGGGGGAATATCAACACCAAATCTTGATTGCACAAAATTTCAAATTGGAGAGTTCTCAAAGGGAGGAAGAATAGTATGGATGAATGATTTTAAAATCATCTTTTCCCAGTTAATTGTTCTCTTCACCCCCTGCCTGCCAGATGATGCAGTAGGTAAGCTAAATAGCAATTGCTCCCTCATTTTCAATTAAATTTTCCTAGCTATTTCACAGATCAGTACCTAGATCACACAGAAACATAAACCTTGAAGATTTTGCACTAGGTCAGGACCAAGCATAATTTGTCACCTCTCATCTCCCTTTCACTCTCTCCTGGCACTACCAGGCTTCTGATGAGAGCTTGTCTAAACTGCCTTCATGCCAAAAACTTTTATTGTCTCACCAGTGGACAGCTTCTAGCTCTCCCTCTGCCAGGTGAAAATAAGGCAAAATTAAACATCAGCTCCTAAGGAAATAGTTCCTTGCTTTGCACTTATTATGCTTTGTGTGTGTACAACTTTTGGAAACGAAATAGGGTTTGCCATTTTTGAATATATTATAGACTACCATTTTCACATCTGCTTTCTCCATGTAGATAAAGTTCTAGTGTATTAGAAATTGCTCAAGCAAATAAACAGTTATGAAATCCCTTAATTTTATGAAGATTATCTTGTTGAGCTGTTACAAAAAAACCTAGTCCCTTTCTGCCAAAAAGCCAGCTGTAAAATCTCAATTCTCAAATACACAATTCTGAATTTTTAATTTTACAGAACATTATCTTATCCGAGAAACTAAATACATTATTGATACTATCGCACAAGATCTAAAGAATTAGCTATCTAAAAGAAAATTAGACAATAACATTTATTTTTAATGTGTTTTAGAAAAATGGTCACATGAAAATTCATGTAATTTCAATTACCATCTTGTTTCTCTCTGCCTATTCTTAAAAAAACCAAAACAATGCTATCACAGAAATTAATACAGTGCATCTATACTATATAGACTTCTACACATTGATGCTACAGAAAAAATGCAAATATCTTTGTCTTAAATAAATGTGAATGGTCTCACAATGAACACATTTTTATGAACAGGTGAGTACATACAGAAAATTAGATTAATCACAAGATAATCCTGATTTTAAAAATTGATTCCGTGGCAGGCAGTGTTTGCCTTAATCGTAACAATATTTTGCTGTAAACTAATGAAATTTCTTCTCAGTTAGATGGATTCTCTAGACTGCTGAGGCTGCCAGGCCACAACATCATCCACCTGGGTGCTTAAGCAGGATGAGACAAAGATATCTCACCTGCATGTAGGAGCATTTGACATACTTGAGAGGGGAAGAGAACACAATGAAGCATAATGAAGGCACACTTCTCTTTCTCCAGTTTCTTTATACAGGGAAGATTTTGCATGTTCAGATGAAAAATTGTGTTTAGAACCATGCAAATCACATTGACATGAGGAAACACAATTCCACTTACTACTTATGCAGGGATATTTTAAAGCATTTCCACAACCTTCTTGGCAAACAATGCACTTTACTGCCCAAGAATTGCAGGGTCTTGTCTGTGCTGCATTCACCCCAGGCCAAGGCCATCTCCCACATGTATATAACCAAAAGATTGTGAGAATAGACATCCATTCAGTTTTGGAGAAGTTCCTGAGAAAAAAGATCAGCTAGACTTGCCACTGCATCTTTCAAGGTTAATGGTAAGATTTTAACATAAGAGTTTATCTCATCCTCCACCAATAAAAGATGGAGCCAAGGTTCGAAGCCCTGCTGCACACAACACTTTTACACCAGCAGGGCCAGCTCAGAGTTTTCCATAGAAGGTAGGGATGCACTGGCAGTGAAATTGATGTCTGCAGATGATGATTTCATTTAAGGCACTTTCCCGGAGCTCTTGAAAATACTCCATCAATCTCTAGCATCCTAAAGGGCACAGGTTGAAAATATCCAATATGGAGCTGTCATTCCTGTAACTGGAGTGCTATATGCTTCCCAGAAGACAGGGCAAGCTCAGTGTTCACAAGAATAAAAAAAAACACCAAAACAAAACAAAACAAAACAAAAAAAAACAAAACCCAAAAAACAAGAAAACAAAGGAAAGCTGGGGTAAGCCTCTTTCTCTCTATAGAGCTCATTCTCTTTTGTATCCTTCCTGTTGGAGGCATACTGGGTGATGGGGCCAAACCAGCAGCTGAAAAATAAAAAATACCTATTTTAACCACCTATACAGAGATATACAATAATATAGTGCTGCTAGGTGGTTGGGTGGAGAGGAGTTAAATCAAATCCTTTGCAAATGCATGAAGAAAAGAAAGATAACCAAAAGAGAGACAAAGGAATCACAGCTGGAGGAAAAAGGAAACAGCAGCAATCAAAGGTTGATATTCCAGGAGCTCATCAGGATCCACTCCAGCTTTGTGGAGATGCTGAGATAGAGTCTTTTCTGATTGATTTGACCAACTTTGAATGCCTTCCATAATCATATTAATGAACGCCCAGTGATGTCACAGTATTTATTTACAGAAGCCTGACAGTTTCTTAAGCAATTGTAATCATGGTAGATTTGATTCCTGCCAGTACAATCATCCCACACACTCCCATTTTGTGACCCAAAGGTGAACACTGCCTAGCAGAAGTCACAGCATCCTTCTGTAACTCTCAGCTAATCATAATTAAATATATATTTTTCTATTTTTCCCCTTACATTTCTAGTTTCTTTTGGCTTGTCCTGCCAGCCTGCAACTCAGTGGCACCATAATATAGAGCTCTTTATCACATCCTTTAATTCTCTGTATCCAGTGAATGTCTGACTACCAACTGCTATTTATCAAAAACTTTGTGAAATAAAATCAGGTTGTACTTTTATCACCTTAGACATGTCACAACAAACAAGCTGTAAAACCACTTTCAACATATTTACATGAAAGCTGTCTGCTCTTAGAATGGATGGACACTCCCTGGAAAGGAATTCCAATTACATATGTGTACATAATAACTAGTAAAGAAAATAGACAATATTAATAAAATGTTCCTGATAAGTATACAAATAGCAGTAGGGATATAAGATATTAGCATATGCATCTGCTATTCCCATGACTTATTAGGAAAACCGAAATAAATTATTACACATATCAGATAATTGCTAATACTTTTCTTGAGTTTTATTTTGAATTCTTATTTATTGGCTCTATGGTTCCATGTGAAGCCTTCCCCAAAGGCAAGCACATTCATTTAATAGCAAGCAGTTAAACATTTGAAAGAGCTTGAGAGGCAGTCTATAACAATAAAAGGGATATACTTCATCTGGATACGCAAATTTCATAAATTTCTCCAGGGCAGTGTATTCCCACTGCAGTGGTTTTTTTTTCAGCTTAAATGCCAGCACAGCTGTCTTTATCTTTCCCCCTGCGTGCTAGTATTCCTCCTAATGTTTCATGAGGGAAATAAAAAGGGGAAGTTTGGTACAAATCATTTTAGTTTTTAAAAGAATAGAGAATTCACACTCAGGACTGGCACTCTGTCAAAGGAACTTTTCACTTATTTGTGGGTCATTTGTGGAAAAGACTTTATTTCTCAGGCTTCTGAGACAATTATTTAGGTCTGTTGGCACCAATAAAGCTAAGTGGCACACATAAAGGTTGAAAAACTATTAAGTCTTATGTGCCACTACAGCAATTCTGGAAACATTTTGAATTATACTACAAATATTTACCTGATGTCACCAGACAGGTTTATCATACAAATTCTGCCCTTAAGCATTCTGGGGATTCCTTCTACAAGTATTGTACCAGGTGGGTTTTATTGTCACCATTCAGCTCACAGGCTGCCTTTTTGAATAGTTCACCCTGCAACAGCTTCTTGCTGTTACTGCCGTATTTTTTTATTCCAAATAAATACTGAAATCTTCAGCTGATGAACGACTTCAGAAACTGAGCAGAGATCTCTGGGGTACCTGAAACAGTGCAAGATTCTACTACCTAAAGATCTACCCCTCAGCTGTTTGTTTACATGAAGCCTTCCTTCTCTGTCTTGCAGACAATAAATGCATGATATGGTAGGTGCTCCTTCACCCAATTTCAGTGACTCCATAACTAACTCCAACCTGGCCTCTAGCTTGATCCACCCCATGGATCAGGAACAAGGACATTCAGTCTCAATGAACACAGGATTTTATGGCTTTTACCAATGCTTGCAACTCTTTCATGAATCCACTATTCTAGCAGATAATTTTTCCCCAGATTTTAAGAGAGCTTTCTTAGTACTAATGATTCTGTGCCATGCCTGCAGGTAGCCTGTGAGCTTCAGGAGGACGTGGAGGATTGCAAATTGCACCTGAAGAGACCTCTGTCTGCTACTGACTCCTGAACAATGGCAGAACTTCCACCACTGCTCTTCCAGGCTCTTGTCTGGATTGGCATCAAGATCCATCAAAATTGTTCCAGTCCAAGAAGAAACTGTCACGTGAAAGAAATATCTAGATGGGAATCAAATATCTGGATATCAACTTTCTGCCTAGTTTGCATCTGGAATGCAGCCACAAAGGCCAGTACAGAAGACAGATGATATAGTGACATGATTTTCATAGAATCGTGGAATACACTGAGTTGGAAGAAACTCACAAGGATCACTGAATGCAACTCCTGGCCCTGCACAGCATCATCCCCAAGAGTCACACCATGTACATGAAAGCATTGTCCAAATGCTTCTTGAGCTCTGTCAGGCTTGGGGCCATGACCACTTCCCTGGGGAGCCTGTTCCAGTGTTCAGGCATCCTTTGGGTGAAGAATCTAATACCTAACCCAAACCTCCTCTGACACCACCTCAGACCATTCCCTTGGGTCCTGTCACTGGTCACCAGGGAGAACACATCTGCAGGGTGTCTGCCTCTCTGCTTCCTGGTGAGGAAGCTGCAGCTGCAATGAAGTTTCCCCTCAGCCTCTTCTTCAGGCTGAACAGACCAGGTGACCTCTTTATAACTGCCTAACAGACAGACTGTAGAGATCAGAGTAATTTTAACTGCGAGGATTGTCTAAAAATTGGCTGTCACTACAACTGTGCAGCACACCAAGAGTGCTACAGTTATTGCTAAGGCATTCCTGACACACACAAGAGCTTGTTTTGGAGACCATATTATTATGCCTGGACTTGCAAGTTATTGCAGTGATGGAACAGTGTTAGGAAATTAATATATAGATAGCTCACAGCTAATCACAAATGTCTTCAGAAAGTGTGATTTATATATCTCCTAAAGCCCATCTCAAGTAAAAGACTACAGATTGAGGTATTTTTCTTCAGTCAGGAAATACTAAATTAAAGTAAAATTAATTGATTTCAGGATGCATGGGGATGTTCTAAATACTTTATAGTATGACAATATATTTATTTAAATATTTTATATTGTTATAAATTGGAAAGGTTGAATGCAATGGAGCATTTCCTAAGGGGAAAGGGGGAGCAGGACTTACAGAGGTGCTGACCTTTCAAATGTGCATTCACCATACCCTTTTCACAGAACTCAGCAGCAGGATTCGAGATGGAGAATGGAGGCAATTCAGCTGCATCATCTTGGTTGGCATTGAATGTACTATACAGGAGCCTGGCAGTATGCATGGGGAGCTACAGCCTTCACCAGGAAGGAGGAGGACTGTGTGCGGAATCTCTCTTATTTTCTTCTCATTTCTGGGGTGAGTGAGTTCAGTTTTTATTGAGCTACTGTGAAGATTTGAGCCAGCTTTGCTCACAAGCCTTCTTCTTTTCTGCCAAGGACTAGACTTGCTTCACTTCTTCTACACCTGGAGGTAAATCAAGATGAAATTCATTAAAGCTGTGTACCTAGGTAGGACCAAATCTAAGCACAGCATATCCTCACTCACTTTCTCCATTTAATTACACCTGTGTATCAGTGACATGTCACAGAACTGGCACTTTAAAGTACAGTATTACTCCTTCTTTTCAGGGTTTGGTTGATGGGCCAGTGCTTCATCAGGAAGAATGATAGAGATCAGAGAAGCATAAATTTGTTCTGCAGATCCTATATGTTCTCTGAAATATTGCTTTTGGAGAGAGGAAACCAAATATATGAGGGATTCATACCTTTCTCTCTTTGAAGTTTGGTCTGTCACAAACAGCCGTCAGTCAATTGTCAGACAATCAAAAGTTAAAGAAATCTGGATAGGTCATTATGGGCAGGAAACTGCAAAATAGGGATCATAATGTAAAAATATCCTTTTTTTAAAACTGATTTAACAATTCCTTTTTTCTTAGCAACACCAAGTCAGTACCTCTTCCTCCTGATCTGAGGGGCTACATAGCTTTACCTAAGCTCTTAATAGTCAACTTCATATTATTCATCTTCACTGTGAAGCACAACAATGGCCAAGGTACCAATATTTCATATGACAAAGCACATCATAGCAGGACAATGAGGAATGAGTGGAAATGGATGTTGCCATAATACAACAGGAGAACTGGATGGAGGAATGATTCTTGTAGTAGGTAATCATCTTCTAGGGCACATTAGTTAGAAATTTGGTTTGTGCAGTGTAGGCTCCCAAAGCCAGATTACATTTCCCAGAAAACATTGCTGAGAGCTTATCTTGTGGGGGAGGGATTAGTTTCACAGTCGACTGTACCAAAATATTTTGGTTTTCAGCTCCTTGTCAACAAATCCAATATCTCAGCAGGTGTAAGCCCCTGGGTTGTAGGCAACCATTGCTCTTGCATTCCTCATTCATATCTACAGTTCCAACCAAAAAACCCTGTCCCAAATCTAGAAACCAACACAATAACTACAGAGGTAATATACATACATCTGTCTGCTGACTGCTGGCATAGGGATTGAGTGACTAATTAAAATAAATTACTCAGAAATGGCTGCAATTTTTTCTTCATTATACATACTTCTAATCCAGATGGAGGCAAGTTTATTTTTAGCACAATGAAGTATTACCTTCTTGAATTTCTGCTAAATTACTGTCTAGTATGAGTTTCTACAATTTTAATAATAAATATTCACTTCCAATTTTTAGAGAAGTCCTGTTTTCTCCTTGATAAATAGTCCTTCACAACAGAAAAAATAAAAAAAAAAAAAAAGAAAAAGAAAAGACTATTCATCCTAACACATCTCAGTCAACATGTATGTGTGGCAAGTCAGCACAGGAAATTTGAATTATGCTCCTCAAAACAATTTCAAAGTCGTAAAGGTGTGGTTTTATGGTTTTGGTTTTACCTCTATCCATTGAACTTTATCTGTCTTTTCTTACAGAAAAAGATTATATGAGTATAAATATGATCCTTTTGTTTGGTGTTATAGAAATGTGGAGGAGGAAGCAAATGGAACAGAAACTGCAAAATAAAGTATTATTTGAAAACAACAGCTATTTACATTTGAAATCTGGTCAGAAAATTAAAAAACAAAACAAAACAAAACAAACAAACAAACAAACAAACAAAAACACAAAAACAAAGCAAAACCAAAAGAAACAAACAAAAAACCAACAAACCCAGCTTTTATCATAAAGGGTCTGGAGATAAAATATTCATTCCAGAGGGATTTTGCTACAATCTTTTATTCTCAGTAAGGGGTATACAGCACTTTCAGGATTCCTCTCTTGTCCTTAAGTATCACTTCTGAATAGAAGGGTGTCACTCTGGAGTGTCACGTCATGAGCTATTCAGAATGACAATTATTTAGGAAAAGTCCACAGAGCAAGCTGTTCTATAACTGCAAGTGAAATCATACAGAAAACAAGTGAAAAAATCAAGTTGTAAACTTGAGAATATCTGAATAAACGTCAAGGTCAAGTACTTGTGAAACTCTGACTGACTCAGAGCACTGCTTTTTTTTTCTCTACCAGGGGAACATGAACCTGCAAGACTGAATTTTTTAACACACTTGCTTTGAGAGAGGTCATGTGTCTGGGAAGGCACTTCTCTATACATGCCAAACTGCATTTTCAACATCATCAATATGAATTGATTTGATCGTTCTTTAGAATATATACAGTATATTACTCATCAATCCAATGGCATTTCATTCTTTACCCAAATGAAATATTGCTCACGATCATTTCTTGTGCTCTCACCCTAGTTCACAAATCAACCATAATAACACTATTTAAATCTATCTGTAAGATTAGTCACAATCCTGAAATTTTATGGTGCATAAAAAATTGATACTGGTAAATTTTTAGCTGAATAAAAAAGGAAAATTAAAGGAGATATTGTTTTAAAGGTTAAATATTTTCTTGGTGTATATGTGTTATATCATGGTTAAACAAAAGCCTTTGATGTGGGAAGATATCCAACTTTCAGAAAGGAGGATTTTACTCACCTGGATCAGTCTACTCATGATAACATTAAAAAGTATATCTCTAAGATTTGACTCCAGGAAGGACTTTTATCTGCATCTATTATGTGTATGATTATGTATGCAAAGTCTCTTTGTCAGTTATATAAGATATGAGATTTCTAGCATTTATCAAAAAAAAAGAAGAATTTAGCATATTCACATGTATATTTTAGCCCTTTATATCATTTATATAAGTAATTTCTTTAAGCAGTCATTTTGTTCCCCAGTTTTCTTCTAACTGAGAAGACCTGCAGCCCTGTTTTATGTATCACCCAGAAACTGCAAGCATAGCTTATCCACCACAACGTGAAATACATGAGATATTTTGTGCTCATCCATTTAAGCACATTTTATTCAAAGAAAATAATTATTTTTTTAGCCAACCAACCAACAACACCTTTAGAAAGTTCTGTGTTTTCTGAATTTATATTAAAAAAAATACTTCATTGCTTTTGATGCCTGACAGAAGAGGTAAATGCCATTAGACATGCTCCTATCTCCCTGCCTACAAGACCTGAGCTCAGGATCATGTGTCACAAAGACTGTGACCTGTAGGTTAATGGACTGAGGATAAATTGAGAAGAAAACCCCAAAACATCTGAACTGGAACTAACTCTAATGCAATAGTTTAACAGTTAATCATACTTATACATCACCTCTTCTCATTCTTCAGAATCACTGTGCTTCAATGTTCTTCTCTTACTATTGGCAACTGATTCTTCAGAAAATGGCAAATAAAGCCTGTGCTGAGCTAGTTAAGCAGGAGTGCTAAGGGCAGCTGGCTTTCAAGAGGTCTGGAACACTCAGTGCTCTGTTTATTTGCAGTATCAGGCAATGAGCTGTACTCCTTATCAGTCCAAATGTCTTGATAGATAAAATCCCAGAAAAATCAATCTGTATTTTAATCAGGTGCAACCAATGAGAATCTTTGCAATTTAATTGGGCTATTAGATCATCAGAATATTTCAGTGGGAAACTAAGAACCTAAATGTTTACTTAGCTCTAGAGCTTGTAGCCATCTTCTCAGCAGTTTAAAGACACCTTTTGTCATCTGGGATTTCCTCTGCAGATTTATTACCATGAATCATCCCTAGCCTTACCTGGATTCGTTCCTGAGTGTAGAGTGAAGAACATAATGAGCAAGATTAGATGTAGAAAATCTGATTAAAAAGGCAGGGAAAAAAAAAACAACTACAACAGCAACAACAACAACAGCAAAATACAAGAAAATTGCAGTCCTTGGTGTTCCATAAACATATAATCTGCTCTGAAAGAAAACCACAGCTGTGGAAGGAAAAAAAGGATTAAGTTTCAGCTGTGATAGAGCTGAGACAATTACAGACAAGTCTTATCTTGTGAAAGTGGTTAAAGAGTAAGTCTGAAAATAAAGATCAGGAAAAAGAAAATTCCTAGTCAACCTGTTATTATATACTATCAGAGCAATAGATCTGAATCTCAGTTTTGAAAAAAATGCCTTTAAGATTTTAAGCTGAAAGAAGTGGAATTCTGAGTTTATTTCTGTGTTTCCACCTGACAAGGATTTAGCAAAAGAAGATTTTTTTCTAACTCAGATACAGCTTAAAAATTTAGCCAGGGTTGCTGTGTTAAATGTGAGCTGCATAACACAAATAAGCCTTGTGCATCCATTACTCAAAACTGATGTAAAATCCACCTTTGCTGTCCTCCATTTCTAGAGTCTGAGAACCCACTCAAAATATAGGGAAAACATTCCCTTGAAAGTCCCAGCTTCCCTTGGAAACCCAGCTGGAAACCCATTTCTGCAGAACTTATAAAGGAAACTTTCCTTTGTCATTCTCCACCACTGACTCTTAATGGGGAGCAGCTTGAGGAGCTGTAGCTGCTGGAGCACATCCCTCT
Source organism: Toxostoma redivivum (assembly GCA_013397375.1). Lineage (NCBI taxonomy): Eukaryota > Metazoa > Chordata > Aves > Passeriformes > Mimidae > Toxostoma > Toxostoma redivivum. The sequence goes on along the minus strand of VXBI01003869.1, from coordinate 728,635 downwards.
CCTCCTGAAGGCAACATCTGCCTAAGTGAGAACCCTAAGACTGCTGGGAGCCCCCTGCCCCTTTCCTCCATCTGACAGCAGCCAAATCCCACATCTCCACAGCTGGGTACTGACAGCTCTGGACAGCTGAATCCCTGCAGAAAGCCTTGGATGTTGGTGCCTCAGGACTTGCCCATCTGCACCATTGTATGTAGGCATGACAAATCAGAATGCAGCATAAAGAAAACATTTTCTTGTAACAAAGCTTGAAAACTGCTTTTAGTCAGATATCCTTAATTAGAGCAGCTGCCAGTAAAATAAGTGCTTTGACTAGAAAAATAAAGAGATCTGCTATGCCTTTTGCTCTGCTCAACCCACTTGAATGTGGCCCAAACATAAGACAAAAATATTAATTGAATTCATGTTTTACAGATTTGGATCTATTCAGCTGTTGAGTACTCTCAAGCCTAAATAACAGCTCTATTAATTATTACCCATAGTCCTCTGTTTAGAGCCACAGCTGTTTTCCTTTTTCCCAGACATTTTTCACAAATTACAGAACTACCTAAATTAATAAAAGTCTAGGCACATATGACTGCAAGAGCTGGAAAGAGTTTCAGCTCATAAGCTGTGTGACTCTCCACACTGCTAATTTAGAGCCGCTGAGCCACTTTATCAGTCAGCTTTCATCACTTAATGAAGTTACTCAAATATTGAAAAACACAGCCTGGATATCTTTAATGTGGGTGGGAAAGATGTCTGGGCTATCTACTGTTGTTTCTAGTATCTTATGGAAGCTGTATCTAATACATTTCCTAAACTTACGTAACACTTCATGGTATCATTATATATGTGCCCAAAAGGGTCACCATCTATCAGGAAAATCAGATTATGAGGTTTTCAGAAAGCTTTTCTTGGCAGCTGGGAAGAAAACTACTTCTTTGTGAAAGCTGGTTACATAGGCTTGGAGACAAATGGAAGAGCTAAACTGATGCTACAACTGTTTTCTCACAGGTTTATTCCTCCAGAGTAGAGGTGATCTGGCATGATCAAAACTTGGTTCTTGGGATTTGTAAGAGCAACAATCCAATTTTTGTCTCTAGTTACAGAAGAAACAAAGCACATGAACAATATGAAGCGGCATGTGCAATTTTTCTATGAAAATGCCCATAAAGCAATACTGCATTTCAGCATGTTTGTTAAAAGCTGTGTTTACTGCGAGGTTTGAAAGGGTGCATATTTTTCTTGATGAACATGAATGCATCCTATTAATATGAACAATTACCATAAGAACTCGAGGAGAGGAGAGGAGAGGAGAGGAGAGGAGAGGAGAGGAGAAATTC
>VXBI01003869.1:693563-727226 GCA_013397375.1 Toxostoma redivivum | reverse complement strand
AGGAGAGGAGAGGAGAGGATTAATTTCCTTTTTGAAAGATGTGTCAACATCTAAGCTGAAGTTTCACATGCTTGAAAGCTTCCATGATACTTCAAAAAGACCTAATTTCCTATAAAAATGAGGTCAGATAAAGAACTATGAGCTACTTTTTTTTAGTAGATACAACCCTATTCACAGTTATGCAGATCACTTGTGGGTTTTGTTTATAGTCTGATTTTGCATTGCAACTTTAAAAAGTTCTTCCTTTCGTTCCTGAAAATGTTCTTTCTGTGATTAGAGCCATCTGAAGTCTGCATATGCTGTCAGCTACCAGACTCTGGCAAAAGAGAAGATTTAGGAGCTTTGGCACTCAGGACAGGATTTGGTCAACATTTAAAGTCATGACCCACAAGAAAATGCAGAACCATAAGTGGCCAAGGAAAAGGATTCCCTCTGTCTCTAATGCTGTGTTACTTCTCTCCTGAAAGAGGAATGAGGGATCTGCTCTGAGCCAGGAGACAGGAGCCATAGTACCAGCAAGATCTTTGTTATGCCAAGCACCACCTGGACTGCCTTCAACCTTCAGAGCAGCCAACTAGCCAGTTTCACTGCTACCTTTCCATCTGTGGGTGGAAAATAATGTGAAGGAGAAAAAACAATAAATACATTCATCCCCTCCTACCTTCCATGCCCTGCTATTCTACTCTAGCTGCATTTCCAATGTCAATGACACAATTTTTAGGTCAACGTGAACGTGTTCCTGTGTGTTTGCAATCTGAATGCTCTCCTAGTCTGTCTTATTGTTCTTTCTGGGAATTTAAGGTACTCTTCAAAGCTGAAGGGGCTGGGGTGTTTTTCCTCTAAAACACTCATTTTCTTGATACAATAAACCAGCATTTCTCCTTTGGTGAGTTTACAGTATGTCATTTGCTGATTATATTTGCAGCAGTTTTAAGACATGGTTTACATCACACTAGATTTCATCCTTTGAGATCTTAAACTGACATGGTGTCCAGAGGGTCCTTGTATTACCAGCAGGGGTTTGGACCATGCTTTTTTCATCTCAGGCTGTTGGAGAGGGCAGTAAGGATGAGTAAGTTGGCTGAAGATCGATGTTGCACCAGCTAGAGTTCAAACTCATTTACAGTTTTTTTCCTGTGAAATCCCTTAAAAAGCACAAAAAATTGCAACTAGGAAAGAATTGAAACATACTTGGGAGTTAAGACTTCTAAAGCATAGTCACTATACAGAAGCAAAAAGAGATTACTTTTAAGACAAGGCAAAATCTGTGTCATAGATAATTTGGAACTCTTCCCTATAAACTTTCTAGTCACTTTCCTGTATTTCTCAGGTACATACATATCCTATACATTATTTTATCTAAAAATGAAATGCTTGACTTTTACAGGTTCTGTTTATAGACTCTAAGGCACTATTTCACTGTGGAATGGGTGATTCTATGGAATTCGTGCCCTCTGCACACAAAAGGAATGTACAAAACTGATCAGAAGATTGCTTCCTTTCACAAAAAAATTCTCCCAGCAAACAGTATATACATACACTGCAGGAAAGTGTCATGTTGTGTCTTTTTTTCATGAAAATATTTGCTGTAAACATTGTAATCTGTTCTCACTAGTTATTTCCCCTACATCTTTATAAATGTTGCAGCTTTCTAAAACTCTTCTAGAAAATCCATATCCCAAGGAATTCTCTTAATAAATAACAGACACTACAACAAATTTAGAGGACCCTTCTTGTGTTATATCATTCCAGCAGACCTTTTAGTTACTTATTTCTTGTTCAAATTCAAAAGCATCTGAAACAGGGATCTTAAATTTTGATGTTGATTATAAACTAACCAGCATATTTTGTTTTCCTCTATTAAGCCATGGACATAAAGAAGGATGTTTCCTCAAGCTCATGCACACCTAATTTCAAGTGTTGAAAAACCTTCCTCCAATCAGGCAGAAGTAACAGAAGACTCCAAGTGTTCCGTGGAAATAGCGATGTAAGTGTCAGAAGTACTATAACTAATTACTAATGAATGAATGATGTAAATGAAACAGAAAAAAAAATAACAAAGAAAGACTAAGATATATTGATGACACTTAAAGGAAAAACATGAAAAGCACATATGCACAATAATTTCCTTAGCCATCTCCCCCCTTCTTTTTTTAATTAAACTTATCCAGGAGAAAGGATACATTTATAACCTTTATTAATGCTTTTCTTTATTATATAGAACAAGATTTGCATACCTGCCCCTTTTTACACTTTTTTACTTCTAGTTTCACCAGGTACTAGAATATACTTAGTATTCTGTACCAATAGTCTTTTTTCATTGAATACCTTTTTCTTTCTAAGTGACAGCTTCAATCATACCAGACAAAAGCAGAATGAAGTTTGCATTAACAGAATACACTAAACATATCATGGTATTCATTCATTGCAGAAACATTTGCATAATTGCCCTAAATTAGAGACATTTAATTTTAAGTGATTTACTAAAAGTTGAAAAAGATTTTTTATTCTCAATTGTATATAGTCTGATTCATGACAAATCCTTTGTTGTATGTCACACAGGAATTTTATATTTCTTGTCAAGATATTAAATTGATAGCAACTTTTCTATCAGAGAAGTTCGTGGTGGAGAGTCATACTGTGGTACAGCAAACTGGATACTCAAACTTCAGAGGTAGAAAAGGGAAACCACTACTAACTTCTGAAGGTATTTTAACCTTTCTGAAGAATTTTTATGAGCAAACACATCATGTTCTAAATTTTATTTTATATTTCTCTTCAGATTTATAAGTCTTGATCAATTTCTGCTTTGACACAATCTAGTCCACCTCCTTCTCAGTTCTGATGTGGAAATGTACATAAAAAGGGATACAGATTCAGAGGCTAGAGGACAAGTAGGAAGATTTGTAAACATTTTTTTGAACCTTCCTTTATCATTTGTTTTCTTAACAGGTAAATAATGAAACCAGGTTTGTGGGGGTTGTCATCCAGTTCCTTCATTGATAGGACTTTTCAAATGTACTGCCTACACATAAGAATCAAGTGCTACTTGAATGGCACTCACATGCCACCAGATCCCTGAGACAACCATGGTCTGCTAGGCTGACAGCAGGTGGGATATCATCCCAGTTTCTGATGTGCCTCTCTACAGTCAACTGAGTGTAGGCAGCAGAGCCATGCCCTTCCTCACAGATTTTCCTGTCACATCCTGTCAAAAAACACCTTTTTTCTGGTATTTGAGCTGAGGTGGTTTAAAATAGTGTATCATCAGCACCTAGGAGACGTGATCAGCCACTATTAATCATGGAGCTGAGTCATTCAGGTGGATGAGCATGCAAGGCTACTGAGGATGGATATGGAAGAAGCTGGGAAGAGAAGAAGTTCTAGCATTTGAACCAAATCATTCATCAGCCTCCTTCATGAGGCTGTGAGACTGACACCTTGCTCCAGACTCTGTCAGGCTGGACATGTCACAGCAAGAGTGCTGCATCTAAAATGAGTCTCCAGCAGCTCACCCATCTGGATGCCTGGGCAGGAAGGACCCTATGACATATCATGACACATGACACACCAGTCCATACATGGTAATAGGATCCTCATCCTTCATATATGACTCTGTTACAGAGACGCAGTAAAAATGGTAATGAATACTATTCTGACTTCTACAATCTATTCCAGCTCCCCATTTGCTCCCCACTTTTATTTTTTTTCTCTTTAGAGAGGTTATTGTCTTTCACAGATCTCAGCAAGGTTTCTGAGAAATCCAGACTTATTTACTTCTGCAGAAGCAAAGATTATTCTGTTGGTTGCAATGAAGTGAAGCAGAATTAATGTAATTAGTTTCCATCAGCTTTCTCCAAATTTAGACCAATGTATCTGATACCAAATTTGGGGCAAAGTTGTAATTGCATTTTTTTTTTAACATCTTTAAATTTGTAGATTAAATTTTATTTGTGTTCTGCCTCTATATCCTACTGACAAAACAATGTTCCACCAATGTGTCTAGGATGAAAACGCTGGGGTTTGCAGCAGGAAAATATTTCAGCTTCTAGTATAAATGTTGTCATAACTGATCCATTACTCATAACTCTAATTTTACTATATAGCAAAAGAGAGTAAATGTAGGGAAGTAAATACCTTTTCCTGTGCATTGTTAATCTTTACAGTGCAGAATGGAATGTTAAAGAAAATAAATTAATCCACAGTAAAAATCCTTGAAAGAGTTTTTTTCATTAAAATATGTATTTAACACTCTAGGGGCCAAAACATTTAAAAAAGAAAGTTCTGATTTCAAAAAGACAGTCATATAAACATCACCACCATTTGGGGAAAAGTGCATGCTGATATCATTGCATTTTCAAACTTTGCTTTTCTTACACCACTTTGTGAATATGGCTTATCAAGATCAATAACATAATCGTGAGCTATTCCATGGATTGAACCTGTTAATGGATGAGTGGAAAATACTTGCTCACAACTAATTTCTGTAAATAGCTTAATAAATTTCAAATTATATAATCCTTTTCTGAATCCTTTCTTTTTGTTCCTAAGCCATTGATAAACAAATATATAAAAACCTTCCTGCTGCACAATGTGAACAAGAGATTGTTTATGAAACTCAAATTATTGGGGCATAAATAGAATAATAGATTCCTCTTTAAATTAAGAGAATTTGGTAAATTAAATAAAACACGTTTTACAAGAAATTTACTGGCTGTTACTCTAATGCACAGACTTCTGTAATACTGATGATTTCTGCATAAGCTTAATAGAGCTCTAATTCAGCTGTGCTGCTCCAGCTTCAGCTCAGGTCTCAGAAATAATGAAGTACCCTGGAGATGGAACTTCATGCTGCAAGGAACAGATGTACTAGGTTTTCATAATTAAATGTAGATTATGATTTACTTCTGCTTTTGTGCTATTTGTTTGGTCTTAAACAACCTACCATTTACCGTTCAGGTTGAATTTAGAACATGATATAAACTCAGAAATATATAGATTAGGAATAATAGACACAAAATTTTTTGTTCAGTAAGAAAGAAAAAGAAGTGCTCGATTTGTGACAGTTTTTCGTGTTTTACTTCACACATTAAGAAACCCTTTAAGTTCTACTGGTTTCTTACCTTCCTTCACAGAGCTACAGAGTTATAAGCAGGAATGGTGAAAAGGCAGATGGAGATGGATGTCACCAACACTGAATTCAGTAAGTTCCCATGTGTTCACTAAAGTTCTGCACAATTTACTTCTTAAATATCTACTGATCAGTGAGGAATAAGAGTATTACTTGAAAGAAAATCTGAATTGTCAAGACCATTTTGCCTTCCTTACCAGGAACCAAAGACCTCAGTTATCAGATCTCTAGCCTCCAAAATAATCTGCTCCTGCAACATGAAACTATTAGTCAACAACAATGCAACAAAAGACATTTAAAGACCATCTACATGCAACCTACTAATATCAAAGTATTTGGTCATAAAACAAGTCACGTCTTACTTAAGAAGCAAGTAAGCTAATTACTACTGCACTATTAGTGATATAGATTCAAGTAGCTAATGTGCCATTGGCCATACTTTTTGTTGTAAATTCTTTAAGAAATGATGATAATGAAGACATTTATAAATGATGGGCAAAATCACAACTGAGTTGTTGGTCTTTTTTGTCTGCCTTCTGTTTTCCTGCATTTCAGAATAATTTTGTTTCAGACAGCTTACTGAAGGCACAGTAAATGCTCAAAAGGCTAAATACAAAGATCAGTAAGTGGCATGTAAACACCAGTTGCACATGATTAATAAATAAAAAAGTAATCAGCAGACTCATTGTTTGCTTCCTGTGTAAGTAACTTCCATGGCAAAATAAGGTCATAGTGGCTGTCTAATGTGATTGTGTGTCCGTGTTTGTGTCTTTAATTTTGGATTAATGTCACCTTAACCCACAGGTTTAGATGAAGAAGAATTTAAAATAGATCAACTAACAAATACACAGTCTAATTCCACCTTTTTTTGGCCATGGTCTCACTGCATAGTACTTAAACAGGGTTTTCTTAGGACCTTATTTGATGTGTGAGTATAAAACCTGGAATTTTTAACAATGATGGTTGGCTTCAAGACAGATTTCATGTACACTGTCTGCACACCATACAAACTGCTGAATTAATTTTTTTAATGTGGGTCATCTTTTTCTTTTTTCAAAACACCACAGATAATGGGAGGACTATCTCAAAGCCTACTGATTTGGCAGTCATAACATGGCACGGAGGGAAGATATTATGCACACATCAACACATGTCACTGTCCAGGAGTGTGAGGTGTGCGAGAGATGAAGATGGTTCAGGCTGGACACAGCATCTGCCTGGAGCACACCCTGTGATGAACTCTGCTCCAGCTTCTTAAGTACAATTACTTGGCTTGCTTCAGCAAGATGTCCAGGATTAAGCCAACATGTGTGATGTGAAACCAGGACTCTGGAGACAAGTAAGGAGAGGTCAAAGTAGCAGTGTTGTCACATCATGGTTTCAATGAAGACAGTGAACAAGGTCTCCTTTTCAGCCTGATTATCTGTACTGGTGACAACACATGAATGGCATCACTTAGACTTGCTTTAGAATCCAATTTGCAGGCAAACTTCTGTAGCATACAGTTGGTATGGTAGTAAATTTACAAGAAATCACCCAATTTTTTGTAAAGGTTAATAGCACATTTTATAAACACATTAGATAATATTCCATCCAAAATTTTGCTAACAATGGTGATCAATATGCTATACTAATTTTCACATTATAGGTTTTCTTTTCCATAATTAGTCTCTGTTTTTGAAGGTTCAGTCTCTCCAGTTTTATGTGGTTTCTCATTTCAGCATATATTAAGAAAAATATTTGTATATCTGTCTCTGTGGGTTTGTATTTAAACATTTTTCTACCTTGCAGTCAGATAAGAAGCTTTTTCCTTTTTTTATACTTTTGGCTGCCTGAAAAGTGCTGAAATAATGCTGTCATTTCTCAATAAATTCCTGATTGTTTAGTGATCAAAATAGAAGGCACTGTGTGTATATATATGTTCAAAAATATTTTCCAGCATAGTAGAGACTTTTGATACTTAAAATTCTTTGTTTAGGATACTTCAGCTACTGTGTTTAAATACTATGCAGAGAGACCATGTAGGTTTAAAACCCTGATATGGAATTTTAAGTCTAGCATGTGCTGGATTCCTTTTGGTTTGCTATGTTCATAACATTATAAACTTGCTGCATTTGTAAAAACAGGTGATATAAGGGACAGTAATTCTAAATTGTAGGGGAAACAAATTTGCTGGTAAAAAACAGCCTACTACAGATTAGAAATCATCCTGCTAGAGATTAAGTGTTCCTTTCATGGGGTCTCAGTCTCTTCTGAACTTAGAAACAACAGGTGGATATATCTCCAAAATTGCCTGATATTCCTATTGCTGCCAGTGGAGGACCAACTTCACACTTTGTATATCATTACTTTTCCTTCACTATGAAAAATACTGAGAAGAAAAAAATGCAGAAACTTGAAAAAATTAATTTGTCTAATATCCAACAGACTGACTACTCTGAACTCTGTAGATTGACAGTAGATTGACAGCCCAGCATTATTTCACCAAATACTACATCATGACAGCCCAGCATTATTTCACCAAATACTACATCATTGGCAAAGAAAAGATAAATGACATTATAATGCTTAGTGAATCATTCCACTTGCAAATGCTGACACTTCTTCCTTTCTATCAGACCAGAAGAAAACATCATAATTACATCTAAGATGCAAGTGATGGAACTCTCATTTGACACTACAGTAGAACTGTGAAACATAGCAGAGACTGCAGAAGATAGATCTTCATGTTTTCCAATTCCCAGTCTGAATTACTGCCACATACATAAGCGACATATCTCAAATCAGCATCTCAGTCACCTGGCTATTGCACCAGAAAGCTCTTAAATCCCTCTCAGAGCAGCCTTAAATTAGCATTAACATTGCTGTTTCCCATACATATCCTCGCAGCCTGCAAAGGAGAAAAAAGCATATGAAAATGGAAGTAGAATTGTGAGTGGGTAAGTTGAAAGCTTGAATAAACAGACAAGTAAGAGGATAAAAGAAAGAGCAAGAGGTTCTAACTTTGTCTTCTAATTACTTTTGGTTAACAATGGTGATGTTCCACACTACACACCCTCCAAATCCTAAACCAAGACATTTAGAAAAGCAGCAAGTGACAATAAAACCACAGATAATGGACTGATAGGGGTTTGAAGGCATCTTAGGAAGTCGAGTCTCATCTCCTGCTGAAAGCAGGGATTACTCTGATGCTGTGGATTGCACAGAGCCTTATTCTGTCAAAAAATCCAACTAAACTATACTATCATCCTGTGGTCTGTTACTGCAGCAGAGCAAGGATGAAGCACCCCTCCTCCCCTTTTTTTTCTCTTCTTGTGGAAAAAGAGAAAGATTTTTATAATAATCTTTAACAAAACAAATCCCTGGGGAATGGAGGGCAGGCTTGGTGCTTATAAAGCTAAACTTCCAGAATATTCTGAAACTTTAACCATCAGCTGGCATTTTAATCAGCCATGGAAAGCTGTGTGAATCCTAGAGGAAACATTGGCAGGGAACATCTGGAGGGAGAAGTGTCTGCAGAAAGTGTCATTGATATAGACTTACCTGAGGAATATGCCAAATCTGAAAAGGTTTTTTTCCCAGTGAAAATTTCTCATTGGCTCAAATTACCATAAGTGATTTTTTAGTAGTTGCATTTCTTCATTACAAGTGAGAATTACTAAGGGCCCATCTGGAACATCTGACTCTCAATTTGTGAAGGTCCAAGAAGATGATTCATTTAGAAAAACTGGTCATTTTATCTTTTTAAAATTGTTTTCTTCTTTTCTGATGAAAAATTTTGTGTCTCTACACCATTACATCTCTGTGATTTGTACCAGGGATGTAAAATATGATAAAAGTGGTTTATGACACTTCCTTCACTCCAGAGGTTCAAAGCAGAGAATATCTGATTCAAAGATTAGTTTGCTTTCTTTCTCAAGGAAGTTTAAAGTTCAATAGCCTATGATTTAAGAAAGGCAAATAAACTGAGTAGCTGATTATTTTTAATTAGTGATCTTTTTTAATCTTGATTTTTCTTGCAGAAAACCAAGAAAACTACTCAAAAGTTGCAGTGCATGACTCCAATAGCCACATTTTCTCAATGCCAGATAGGAGATATGCAATGAGAAAATGCAGCTATCAAGTACTTTTATTTCTCAAAACAGATCTTATGAGTGTATAGAATCATAGAAACATGGAATACTTTGGGTTGATATCTTCTTGTTCTTGAAATCTTCTTGTTTCAACCCAGCTGCATAGGCAGGGACACCTTCCACTAGACCACGTTGCTCAAAGCCCACCCAGCATGACCTTGAACTCCTCCAGGGATGGGACATTATTACAGTCATGAACCACCTTTGTATTTTTGCTATTTGCCAATACAAAAAGGGCAATTAAAGCAGAGGAGGGGAAAAGGAGAAAGGTGGTTTCTTTGAAACTCATACACCCAATGTTTAAAAACAATAAGCTCTTGTAAGTTACTGTAGCTGTTGTCTGAGGAATGTTCTACATCTATTAATTTTCATAATAGCATTATTGCCCATTGCTTTTCCCCCTGTCTCTTTTTGTCTATTATTATCAACTGCTAAGGAAAGAAAAGAAAAAAATATCCCAGCTAAAACCAACAAACCCAACCAATACTGGATGTATTTAAGTCCTGGCTTTGTTGCTGTGCATAGCTATTTTGCAACCAGTAGCATCTCCTGCCAAACCATTTCTGTGGTATAGTGGATATAGAAATTGCTCAGTCTACAGCTGTGTAGCTCGTGTTACTAGAAAGATCCTGATGAATAATTCAAAAATCATGTCCTGCTGACCTCACATGTAATAGAAATATAGTCAAATTCAAGCAGGAAAGACAATTTTTGGTTACTCTTTGAATTTGCTTCAACAGTAATTTTCATTGAATTACTACACTATTCCTCATGCTAATTTTAAAGTTAGCTGTATTTTACACTGAAGCAGGCTTGAAAATCGTCAGCAACAATGAGGAGCTGCACTTATTCTGTCTCCTCAGTAATGATAGGGGCCACATAACAATTTTAATGAGTTTTTATCAAAGGTATGTGCAAATCCTCACTGCACAAACTCCACAGCCTCTGCTACAGTCACTGGTGCCAGGAGGGCAGCACAAGTTTAGGGCATGCAGTGGAGGAGTCCTGGTGTGTCAGTATCAGAAACTCATCAAGTACATCCCTGCAATAAGCTTGGGATTCAGTACAGGAAATAATCTGGGAACGTTCTGTTTCCTTTATAATTCTACTAGGAACATGGATGGATCTAAAGCAAAGTGGCAACATATTCCTTGTCAAGACCAGTCCTTATATCAGTTTTGATGAAACTTTCTCAACTGAGACCACCTAATAAAGTCTGTGGTAGTAAATTTATTACCATTACCAAGCACTTAAGAGATTTTAAATGTAAGTCCCCAGTTCTTAACTTCTTCAGCCACAACCTGCTTATTAATTGAAACTTCCTACAAGTTTTAACTTTTCAGGTTCAGATTTTTTAAATAGACTGATTTGAAATATATGTCATAAGTTGCAAATTTTTCTCATTTGTTGAATTAGGCTGCTTCTGTTGAATAGTGTGTTTGGATGGAAGGTGGAATTACTCAAACCCATTCTGAGCAATGAATCTATATTTGCTCAATACTCTGTTACTTGTTTATCTTTTTCTATGAAAAATGATGTATAGTCCAGCTTGCACTGAATAATAGTGAGTCCCCTTTAACTCTCTTTAAAGCCTATAAATATCCTTTCTCTCACTCATCCTCTGTTAGGCATTTTGATAGAAGAAAAAGAAGGCTGCTGGTTAAAACAATAACCATTTTTAAAATTTCTCCCTTCATTAGCAGACAAGTAGGGGTGCCAGGCAGGAATGTCAAGTCTTGGTTTAGAGGCACAGAAAGGAGATGTTACTGCATTAAGGATGTTGTGAAGTGACTGGAGAGCTTGGGGCTGTTCTGAGCAGGAAGCATTTGAAGCTGTTGGGGGAATCCATGGAGGATAGAGAGAAGGGTGACTTGGTGGGCTGGTGGCTGGAGCTGAGGGACATAAGGGGCTCTGAATGAGAAAAGGGAACATCGCAGTGAAGAAAGAGTCAAGAAAAAGTGAGGTTGTGAAAGTCAGAAGAAAGCTGGATAGGTCCAGAGATAAATTTGAATGCTGAGAGAAAAAAAGTGTGAAAAATAGAGTACTGAGGAACAAATAGCTTTCTATCAAGTGCTTTGCACCAGATATTCTCAGTTTTACCCTCTGAAAGGAAGAATGAAAAAAGACAAGATTATAAAGCGGAATTCTACTCATCTTTTCTTCCAAACCTTAACTCCTTCTTTCACCAAATCTTTCCCCAGCATATTCCATTTTCCCCACCCTGCTTACTGGTACTTCTCTGTTTTAAAGAAAAAAAGGACAAAAGAAAGTTCATAATGAAAAGGATTATTAAATCCAGAGGGACTGTATTATTTTCTCTGCTTATTCTGACTACCAGCCATTGCCAGGTTGCAACACACTTCCCACCACTAACCTGCTCTGTATAGGTTCAACCTCCCTTTGGTTGGGAGGAGACACGTCCTGAGGTCTGATACCAACTTCTGTGCCAGAACACAAGGAAAGTGAGGCATTGCCAACCTCTCTGAAACAAAGGTTGGCTTTGATTGTTTCTAGCTCTGCCCTGGCTTCTTCTGTGTTTTTTTAAAACCTGAGCCACTGCTACATCATTATTGAAATCAGCAAATATTCAGTGAAAAAATAGATTGGCAATGGACTTAGCAGATGTCTGCAGTTTTCCAAAGTCATGACCCATGAGAGCAGGGCTAATTTTCAGTGGAAACTCTGCACCCTCATAAATACCACATGAAACCTTTAAACCTACATTATTTGTTCTCTCTGCAAGGGAGTCCTCATGAGTAGTGTCATGCCCAGATCACATCATGAAAACTGTGATGCTCCTTCTGTTAAATGGGATTAACCAAGCCCTGTAAAAGATGACAGCTCAGGTCTATGAAAGGACATGTCCCTTACTCATTCACTCATGAGAATCACAGGGTTTCTGGCAAACCCTATATGTACATACATAGGTATATACAGAGATGTATGAGTGTGTGTCTTTGTGCATGTGTGAATGATAGGGAAAATTGCATGCTCTTGAGTATTCATGTAGGACAATGAGCCTTTTGTTCTGTGCAGAAGAGTACTTGGAGTTTGCTGAATTGTGAAAAGTGAGCAGGATATGAAATGGCATCATCCTGACAGATTTTGCTAGTTTATGATCTGGGTAGAAACAGAAATAAAATCCTTTCAGTATGTTGAATTGGTTCTTAGCTAAAAATGAGAGGCCTCAGTTTTGTCTCATATTGAGTAACTCATTCTGAGTTACAGAAGGAGTAGAGGGCAGAAATAGATGTTGTAGCAACTGCTATGAGCTGAAGGCTACAGGCTACTGGAAAGGTTTGACAAATCAAGTTCCTGTACATTTATTTTTTATGTCCTTTACTGAGCCTCATTTAATATTTCAAAACTTTTTATTTCTTGCTGTATTTTTTCTTCTCTGAGTTCATTCTGTATAGCATAATGTCATAATTAATGTTTATCAGAATATTTTGTATTTGGTTACTGCATTCCAGGATTGCTTATAGGCTAAATTTACCAATCTTAATGCCCATTTTAAAATGCTAAAACTATACCTCATCAATGAGTATAGCCTGCCTTTGAGAAGTACAGTTGATGCCTCCAGTGAAATCAGTTCTTGTCCCTGCCATAATCTCTGAAGACATTGCTAACTTAGTGATGTTTTATCCTGTATCTGCCATTCTAATATTATCCTCAGGGATATGGACTATAAGGTGGTTCAAATCAACAAATTGTAGAGATATCAACCCAGAGAAAATTATATTATTATAATTATAATATTATATATTATCTAGTATTATTTATTAGAAATAGACAGGGTTTTTTAAGGTTTTCTACATCCCTTTCAGCTATGACAATGGTTTTTTTCTGTTTCCCTGTTTTGCTAAAACCTTAAGCACACTTCATTGATAAATTCATTGCATTTTTTTTCCATTTTCCTTCTCTGTCTAATGTAGTGGAATGCATCCTTCATCCTGGTTATGCTGATTCAACCAAGCACATACTTATTTTTATTCTTGTGTTGAGAAGGATTTGATAATCTAGCTATCAAAATGTGTGGTGTGAGAGACTATGCATGCATAGTCTTTTTTGTAGAAAATCTGGAGAATAAAAAAACCAAAGTGTCTCAGTACTTCTTTTTAGGTCTGAACAAAAATCAGCAAAGTTTAATATAATTAGCATTTGGAAACACTTGTCCTGACTTTAATCATATTTAGCTTAATTAGTTCTGACTTTAATTTAATTATGTTTAGCTTAATTATGTTTAACAATTAGATAAAATGCATGGTAAGTCCTGTTAGCAAATCCTCCCTTGCTTGCTGTTAGCAAAGGAGAAACAGTAAGTTATTCAGTTCTTCAGGAGAAAAGTTGACAAAGAGTTATTGCTTAGATTATCATTTCAGGGGAAGGTTACTTGAAGTAAGACTCAGTGAAAAGGTTTATAAGTCATTAAAGGGGTGTCTGCTCTGAGATTGTGTGTTTAAGCACCCATATGAAATCTGAGCTTTTTTCCAGCAATGATATTATTAATTCAGACCTCATTTCCCTGGCCTCCTCCTGCTCTGTTCATAAACTCTATAGGTGATTCCTACAGCCTCAAGATTCCATCTTCACAGTCTAATTGTCTTTTTAGTCCTTACACATGTCCAGGACTTTTGCCAGTAGATTTTTAACACAAAGATGCACTGATTTTTATTGGTTTGCTGCTATGAGGTTTTTATAAGTTCCAGTCCTGGTCTATTTGGCATATACTGGATATGTAGTAAAAATTGTGGATTCTCCATGCCTGGAAGTGTTTAAGGCCAGATTGGATGCAGCTTTGACACTTGGTCTAGTTTCTGTGTTATGTTGGATAAGTTTGCTCATAATACCTCATAATCCTTAGAGAATTAACCTGTTTTGGTACAGGAATATCTTCATTTGACTAAATTTGGCTTTTCAACTGATAAGGTGAACATAGTAAGGGAAACTCCTTTGTTCTCATAAGGATTTTCTAGGACTTGATTGTTTCACAGCTTTTGGGCATGTTATGAATGCGGTGACATTTGAAGAATTAGATTCATTGGGGTTTGGATTTTCACTATATACTATTTCCATTCCTATGTTTATTTTGGCATCTGGATGGTCAAGTATTGGAATATTTCAGATGTGGTTTGGATGACGATAACTGGTCTTGCAGATGAAATCAGGCACAGTGTTAAAGATGTCACTTTAGTACCTAGGTACAGCAAGGATTTGCTGGGCTTTTAGATATTAATTCCTGCCATCTTTTCTTCTGAATATTCATTTGGTTAGTAGGTGGCAAATCAACAGTAGTCTGGAATTAATTATATTTATTTAACTCACTCCTCTCCTAATAAAGTCCTTGTCAGAAATGTAAGCTATCACTAAGTTGTATAGCAAATACCACACAGTCTTACAACATATGACTGGAGCTAAAATTTAACCTCTAGAGCAATAACTACTTTTAAAATGGTATAAGACAATAGTGTAATAGAAACATAATGATAGTTTTTGTACTCGTGATTATATACCAAAAGTGGAGCTTTGCACAAACCTCATCTAATACACAAGAAGGAAAAAAATTGTCTCCATTGCTGATTCTCATTGCAGAGATAAAAATAAAATACAATTCAAATGTATCCTCTAATAGCTTCCACTACACAGCCTGTCTTAACCTCCAGTTCCACTTTTTTCCTCTAACCTATTACTAACTCATCAGCATAAGCAAAGGAATTAGATATTTTCAATAGTATTTGCAATTATAATGAATACCAGTGATTGCATACCTCCTTCCCGTAGCTGTCCTTGAGATGATTATGTGCATGGGTTTCAAAAGGACCAACAACCCCTCTGCAAATACTTAAAACGCTGCTTTGGACTTTAATCTATAACCTGGATTCCTTTCCTCCCTCTAACACAGTGCTAAATTTTCTCCATGAAGTTTTTTTTTCACTAAAAACTTTTTCACTAGTTTTTTGCATTTTTTAGTCTTCCCTGTAGGTTTTCTTGGTGAGATGCAATAACTTAGTGGGGACCTTTCACTCCACAGTCATCCCTTAAACAGCACACACAAAAAGACCACCATTGTTGCTCATTCAAGGATCAATTCTCATGAGCATGTACCAGAATTATCTGCATTAATCTCAGTGCACTCACAGATCTAAGGACGGTTTCCATCTAAAACCTTTTTCCTTTTTCTGAGTAACAGTTGGAGAAAGAAATGGTGATGATAAGGTAGGTAACTATGTTCACCTGGCTATGGTTGTGAAACTCTGGAAACTGGGTTAATTAGCAATTGTAGGTATACAGTGTTGAAAGACACAATACAGTCCTTCATGCTAATTCAGTCCTAGACAGGGATTCATAACAGCTGTCAGAAAAAGCCTCCAGCCAAACTCCATTTCTGATCCTTGATGTTTTTCCTTCTAAAAGCTGCGCAGTGCAACATTAATGAGGCTCATAACTCTCTTTCCAGTTCCTGCCACCTGCTTTCCTCTAACTCTACCACCCATTTTCCAGGTTTTCCCTTCTGTCACCTTGAACCATATTAACACAATGAAAACACATCCAAACCTGAGAGCTTAGGTCCCTCAAGGGATCCCAGTGCTGTCAAGCAGACACTGCTAGTTGTGGGCTGCAGTGGCAATGGATATACTAGAGGAAACAGGAGCATGTCATAAATGTTTTTCCACAAAACACTCTACATATCTTCACTTTTGTGTTTTGGACTTCTAAAAAGGTCATATCAGGACCAATGCACATGTTTTTCAAGGACAAGGTAATAGATCTGGGGATGATAGATATAGTAAAAATTTGAGTTCTGATCAAACAAAAGTCTGTGCTCACTACTCTTCCTACTTTCATTAGAAAGAGCATCTATTCTGCAAGGGGGATATTTTTCCCCACTGAAATATGCTTTTCAAATAGCTCCTACAATACTCTCCAGTTGTCACTTGCAATTGGACTATAAAGATGGGCAGGAGTGTGCGTCAATTTGCTGGAGCGTAGGAAGGCTCTATAGAGGGATAAGTACAGGCTGGATCAATGGGCTGAGGACAATTGTATGAGACTCAAAAAGGTGAAGTGTTGGGTTCTGTACTTGGGTCACAACAACCCCAGCACTGCATGCTTGAAGAGGCATGGCTGGAAAGCTCTGGCTTGAGCCAGTGTGTGCCCAGGTGCCCGAGGGCAGCCTGGCTTGTGGCAGAAATATTGTGTCCAGCAGGGCTGGGATTGTCCCCCTGCACTCAGCACTGCTGAAGCCACACCTCAAAACCTGTGTCAAGTTCTGGGCCCCTCACTGCAAGGAAGACACTGAGGTGCTGGAGCAGGTCCAGAGAAGGGCAACAGAGCTGGTGAAATTTTTGGAGCACAGGTCTTATGAGGAGGGGTAAGGGTTGGTCTCTTCTCCCAGGTAAAAAGGGATGGGACAAGAGGGAATGGCCATGAGCTGCACCAGGGGAGGTTTACTTTTAGAACAGGCTACACAGGGAAAAATGCTGTAGCTACCATTCCTGGAGACACTTAAAAGATGTTTAGATGTGGCACTCAGTGGTGTGGTTTAGAGGAGGACTTGGCAGTGTTAGGTTAATGGCTGAACTCAATAATCTAACAGGTCTTTTCCAAGCTTTCCAAACAATTTTATAGTTCTATGAGTAGTAAGCTTTACACTGCCTCAGGAGGAAGAAAATAAAAATGCAAAGTATAACATTTTTAGATTAATTCAGTTGAATTCACCAGCAGAATAAGGAGATAGGCAAATAGAGGGAGATCCTAAGGATTTTAATTTAAGAGAAAAAAGCTTCTCTTGGGATTGAAACAAAAAAAAATTACATAAGATGTTTGACTTCCTCTCTTCTGCCCCTCCTCCAAACAAAGAGAAAAGCAAGAAAAAAGAAGAGGGGAAAAAAAAAAGACAAAGAAAAAAGATCATAAAAATAATCTGTGTTTAATATGCCTTGCTACAAATAACTCAATATCTCACCACATTCCAGGGTGTTTTTCCTTCCTTTGCAATACAGTTTCCATTTCCACTGTAGCATCAGCTAGAAAGCCTTCTTCTGCACATTTGTTTCTTCTGTTCCTCTCAGAAATGTAGCCAGGAGACAAGCCCATTAATACCACCAAAAAAATATACTCAACGTGCAAGTAATTCCACGAGGTACAAGCTGCAAGTGCTTGTTCGTATGAAGCTATTGCCACAGCTCAAGTAATTACTGAAAGGCAAAATAAGAAAGATGGTATCCATTTACTAAGCAAGATTACAGTCTTTAGGGTGTATTCGATTATCTTTACACAACTGTTAATCTTTTCAATGTTACAGCATCTGTGATTAAAGTTATAGGTGCTAATGAAGTGTGACCTTATTTAATACCTTCCATGTGACAAGCAGAGGCTTATGATGGATGCTGCTATTACACTCAGAGTGGGTAAATCTGCCATCAGTTGTGTAGCACCCAGATTACCTGAGTGCATGAAGTCACTGCACAGGGATGCTTGACTCATCTTCCTGTTGACAGCACCACTGAGAAGGGTGACAGCTCTCAGAGGAAAAGATCAAGAATGAGGAGAGATGAAGGAACAAGACCACTTAATATTAACATAGTATTAAAGGTTCTAGAAATTATGGCAGCTGGTGCCAGACATAAAAGGCACTAACTTAAAAAAAAAACAAACCAAAACCAAAAATTAAAAAAAAAATTAAATTAAATTAAAATAAAATAAAATAAAATAAAATAAAATAAAATAAAATAAAATCCACTGACATTATGTATTTCCAGCACTTTCACTTTGGTCTGGGAGCTTGGTACTGAGGAATATTGGTACTTTGCCCTAGAGCATGGCCACAAAGCCCTGCTGAAATATCAGTATGGTGATATAAATTGCAGAAACAGCCAGACTGCAGAGTTACACAATATTTGCAGGTGTATACATAATTGCACTTTCATTATATCTTATTAGAAGTGATTCCACATGTTTCAATAGGAGTCATATTTTCCCAGCCAAAATCAAAGCTGTGGGCCATAAAAACATATCAGAGTGGCTAATTAGTACCACTGAGTTTGGGGAGTGAGCTCATCCAAATGGACTAAATATTCCATATCTGCTTAGGAAGGGAAACATCTGTGAGCATAGTCCTTCCTGCAAGTACCTAAGTAATTATTTGCCTTTATGCTTAGAGGCCCTAAATGTACTTTCTTAGTTGTCCTAAGTATTTCCCCATTGTAATAATCAGAAATTGCTAGTCTGTTTAAAACAAACAAACAAACAAACAAACAAACAAACAAAAAGGTGTACAAAACCTGCATTCATAAAAAATGGAATATTCAGAGCTTTAGTGGTTTGATTCTCTCCTGTATATGTCTTCAGTAAAATCCTGACTGCATGTGACAAAACAAAATGCAGGAGCTTTGGACAAGGTGCAATGATTTATAAGCAAAAATAAATAAATACTAATTGCTTTAAATTAGTATAGTCCATAGTCCATCTGAAAACATCAAGGAATTCACCACATGTGACAACTTTTATTTCATGAAAACCCAGAAACTTTGCTTCTCCTGAGCCCTTCTCTGCAATGTCTGCAAAATCCTCTTTAAGACTTAGAAGCAATCAGGTACAATGAAATATCTTTATTTCCTTAGAGCCCTATGCCTGATTGTGGTCTCTGTATTGTATTTGAACAAAGGACTTTCATTACTGATTGTCTTTAACAAACTTCTGACACTGGACTTTTCTCTCCTATTGTTTTCACAATCTGATCTTTATTGCTGAAAACCAGGAAGTCAACAGCCTTTTGAAATAATTTGTCTTTGATACAGGAAGCTTTATGAATTTTTAAAATTTACTGCCTAGCATACATGTGAGGATCTCATTCTAGCTAATTACATGGGTTTGAATTAATACATCAATGTCTTACATGACTGCATTCTAACCTGAAAGGCTGATTGTATCTGTGAGAGCGCTGTCACATATTGCAGGAACTAATTAAAGACTGCACAACTTCACAAATCTCTTGTTCGATTAAATATGCTGCAATTATATCAGTGTTAGAGGGTGGATTTGGAGAGAAAGATGAAACTTAAGCTTCTACACCTATTGTAGCACTTGAATGAAAACATTGCAGCTAAATTGCTCTCCTAAATATTTCTTTTAATCACAGGCACTAAGAAAAGAAACTAGTAGTGGACTTGATATAATCTTTTGCTAAAAAACTGATTGATAAAGGATACAAAATGCTGAAGAATTTTTCTTTCTCTTTTCTTGTCTTGTTTACTGTTAAGTTTTATTTTAAGGCAAGCATATGTGTACAAATAAAAGGTAGCACATTAGGTACATGTGTTACCCTGACATCAAAGATTACAGAATTAACTCAGGAGTTGTATTCAATGGGTTCCTTCCAACTCAGGATATTCCAAGATTCTATGAACCCTGCTCAAAAACTAAGGAAGCTCCCAGCATGGAAAATACCTGCAATTCCTAATGTTCCAAAAAAAATTATTTTTAGCTTTCTATGACTTCTGAAAATATCTTTGTTACAATATACTGTCTTCAAAATCCTCCGTTTCTGGGGCACTTCTATAGCCAACCAGGGTAAAATGTTTTAAGGGTCTTTGCTTGAAGCATTTTGGGGGAAAATCATCATCTGGGCCAGGCAAAGTGATTAGATCCCTTCATAACTCACAGTGACCTCCAGAAAGCAAGTAGCAGAGCTCATGAGCTTTGGTTTGAAAGAGGAAGAGAGGAAATGAGCAAAAGATACAGAATAGCTCTGCCATCCTGCTGATAGAATCAGAGAGCCAGCAAAAGCTACAGGGCAGGGGAGAGCCAGGTGAGAACTGTGATGATCCAAAAAAGTCTGGAAGGACATTAAAAATATATTATACAGGCCAGCTTCACAAAAGAAAACAATTAAGCCCATTGCATGTATCTGGAAGGTTTTTTAACTGCCCAGGTTGTTCCATGCCTGCCCATACCTACTGACATAGCAGGCCAGCAGTTTTAGGGGGAGACAGATCTGTGTTCTCCTTTACAGCCTCCCCTTCCTCCTGAAGCTGTTGCTGCTTTTATGCTCTTGGATTTTCAATTTCTGCTTAAACAGGAGGTATGGTGATTTAAAATGATTGATTTTTCCTCTCAGTAGATCCTTAGTGTTTTCCAAAATCTTCCATTACTCTGTACACAGTGGGGTGGCATAGGAGGCTCCCCTCACATTACACTGCTCTTCTCCCTCTATGGCCATATGGATGGAAATCCTTGCTCCCACTTCCCTGTTTGATAATGTTCAGAGGGGGAAATTACACTCAATTTCTATGTCTAGACAGAAAGATTTGTTTCCAAAACTCCAATTATATTTTTTAAGTTTGAAATAACTAGCTAATGAACTGATCTTGCTATATAAATGAAAATTAAGAAGTAGTTATTCAACACCATCAGCACACATACCAAAAGCTGCTCTTTGAGAACAGAAAATTGTGGTATCTGCTGTTCAGTTAATTCACTGAAATCCAATAGAAACTATACAAATACTTTTAGATCATTAAGAGGCAATAACAAGTTTTTGTCTTTATATAGGTTGTCAGAATTTCCACAAGAAGCTTGAACTGGAAAGATTGCTTCAAAAAAGAGTATTTTCTATCACCCAGTTGGATTTCACATATAGTGGAATTACTAGAATGGTTATCTCTGAGTTAAGTGAACAAGTAATTCTCAAGAAAAATCATCAGTGGGCTGCACTATGTAACTTTACTTTGACTTAGGTGTTTTGCCTTTGAAATTAACTGCTTACCACAATAATATTTTAAGGGTCTTACAATGATTATTCATGGATCTTTGCTATTATGTCAGTGAATCATCAAAGGAAAAAGGTTAGATTGATTTCTGCAAAAGATAAAGCTTTGTCAAAGACAATTTTCAGAATAAAAGGAAAAATGCAGTTTTTGTTTGTAATGAAGCAAAGGTATTAAAAACCACACAGATAATTATGTTCTAACATAAGACTTCTTTTGTGTGTGAAGAACAACCTTTCAAAAACAATGCATAGTGAACTAAATACATTAACCACATAATCCTTTTTGATAGGATTTGTCCAGATTTCTTCTTGTGTGCTGCAATGAAAGTTCACTCTCGCAGAACCCAGCTCAAAGGCTTTTTGCTGAAGACAGTGCTGCACCAAGTGGAAAACACAAAATGAAGAAACAGGCTCCAGCTGCATCAAAGAGAACATGAATTTTGCTGTCCTTAATAGATGAAAGGGAAAAGCATTATTGCGGTACAACCTCCTGTTCTTCCTAATTATTGCCCATTGCATGATAAGTGCACTGTACTGTGCAATCCCTCTTAATGTGGAAAGATCTCTTAGCTATTCTCTACATAATTATACAATAATTAAAATACAACCAAGGACTTTCAAATTCTGCAAAAGAGTTTTTCAACAATTTCTGTGAATCCCATTATAATGAGTTCTGAGTAAAAAGCAGAGAGCATCTGTTTTGTACTTTCTAATCATATGTTCTTTCTGAAAAACTGGGGATTGTCAAATCAACTTATTTGACCAGGTTGAAACCAGGGTAGAATTGAAACTTCTGATGCTACAAAGTTTAGACTCAAACTCTTGTTTGGTATCAAAGCAAGACTTAAAGCTACGCTGGGGACTGTATCACTCTGCCCAAAAGAAGTGTAGAAATAGGTGTTGGGATTACAAGATTGACCCCTTTGTAAATATTGTGAAATCTAATAAAATCTTTCAGTACCAAATGTGTCTTAATTAACTGAACCTCTCAATTTCCCACTGAATATGAAGAAATATATGAACTCCTGCATTTTTATCAGGAAGGACACTGATACACCAGAAGCAAATTTTCCTTGTCCATAGAGTTCTCTCTTTTACACCTCTGTGTGCTTTTTTTCACTGTTGGAAAAGTTACAGAGAACATTCAAAAGTGCTCTTGATTTAGCTGAGTGATCCTTGGGGTATTCCCACATAGGATGTCCATATTGCATAAAGTGTCAGGGGACTTCCCAGGCACTCAGTCTTGAAGATTTAGAAAAAAAAATGGACCAAACCAAAATAACTAAATAAATAAAACAAAAAGTCCTTTGGAGATAGTGTCAGGAGGAACAGTTTGTAGAGGAAGGGCCCTGGCCATCCCTCTAGAAGTACTTTTATAAGTTTAATTTGCTAGGTAAAGTGTTCTGGGAATGGAGAATATTCCATTGGGAAATGATGAGGGAAGGTTTTTGAAGGTACCACAAGAAGGAGGATGTTGTCCTGCCATTGAACATGTAAATAGGAAGGTTAGAACTGGAAGGTTAGAACTGCCAGTTGTCATTCAAAGAGAGCAAGATGCACAAACACCTTTGATGTGTTTAATCTCAGCCATCAGATTTAATCTAACTATACAAAATAGAAGTATGGTAGCAGAAACTGGGAACCTTGGCAAATGAAACCTGGGGAAAAGCAGATTAAAGGGATAGTAGAACATTTCAAGGTCCATTTACATCATAGAGTTTTTAAAATCTTCAATGCAACCAAAAGAGGCATTGTGCTTTCTGATTTCTTCTCCTTCCCATAATAAGAAATTTGGTAGGGGAATCTATGAGCAAGTAGGACCTTCTTCACTTTGGGTAGTTGGTAATATAATCTGTGAAGACCAACAGATTTTATTCTTGATTCCCCTTCTGTTGCTGACAGCCATTTGAGATGAAATAAGTCAAGACAAACAGTAAAAGGAGATGTCAATGATGTGGTATTTTATCTAAATCCCTTATATTTCCATGTTCTGACTCATCTAAATTTGTCCTGGTATCTTCAGAAGAAAACTCTTTTCATGAGTGTCAACCTACTCAGACTAGTGATATTTCCACAACTAAAAGGCCATGCCACATGTCATAAAAATGGGTCTTAGTCTACTTAGTATTTAAAGAGCAAAGAGGAGCTATGCTGTCTGCAATTCCCCAGTGACAATTGCTCCATGCTCCAGTCATCATTATATGGCTTACAAATGTTATTTAATCTGCTACAAGAGGAACCAACTGATGGACAAAGAAGGTCCAGATCTCATTTCTGAGGTTAAAAACATTCTTCTGACTATCACTGCACACAAGTATCTTACTGGGGAACTTGTCAAATAGTTCTTATTGTGACAGGGAAGAGATTGCATTCACCACTTAAACTTGTTTCGTTTCCTGAGATCACATCTCAAAACTCGTTTTGTCAGCTATGGATCCATTTTCAGAAAGCAAATTTCCATTTTTAGGTTACTTCACCTATTTATTTTACATTTCCTGATGAAAACTGTTCTGTCTCAATTCACTTATCTTGTAAAGTTCATTGAAGTTCACAATTAATCTGACAGATTCATAATTAACACTTCCTATGAATTAACTTACTCTCAAAGACCAATTTCAATGAGTGTAAGAAATTGATGTCATAACGGCAAAATCAGGAATTACAGCAAAAATTCCTAATCATGAGCAGTCGCCAATCTTAGAAAGGAAATGAGCCAATACAGAATTTGGTGACTTTTAATGACTTTTTAATACCTAGAGAGTTATGATCTATCCACTAACTAAGGGAATTGTATCTGGAAAGCATTGGGTAGGAGGCTTACATAATGTAGTTCATCTAAAGTGCTTTCCTAGAACTTCCTGACTGAATTTTGCACATTGCATTTGAATACAATACTGCTCTTCATTTCTTAGGTTATTGTCACAAATCCAAAAAACTTGTGAATGTTCATCACAGGCTTTTTTTTGCTTTCTGTGTGTCTTTTTCTAGCCTAAAGAGTTTGCAATGACTACTCTTTGAATTCAGTGCCACATGAAAATGAGAAAATAAAGTTTGAGCATAAATTTATTTTATATTCATTTTAATTCCCATTCCATGTGCTTTTCACAGCTGCTCATTTTATTGAGTTGCTTTTCCAAATGAAAACTCCAGCTGCTCCAGCCTCACAAACCATATAATACATGTTGTATAAGCTTATTTCAGTAGACTGTTACAGAGACTCAATGGTTATTGTTTTCCTCATCTTCCACCTCTAGCCAGAAAATCTAGAGTTTAGGTTTCAGTTGCAAATGCAGTCTTTGAAAGTTCCTTTGAAAGTCCAAGCAGTTTCTTACCTGTATTCCTTAGAAAATGAGAGTGAAGCACATGATCAGAGAATATTCTCAATTGGATCATCAAGTTGAGCTCCTGGCCCTGCACAGCCCCATCCCCAAGAGTCATACATAGGAAAGGTTAATTGAACTCTGTCAGGCTTGGGGCTGTGAGCACTTCCCTGGGGAGCCTGTTCCAGTGCCAACCACCCTCTGGGTGAAGAATCTTTTCTTAATATCCAACCTAAATCTCCCCTGACACAACTTCAGGCCATTCCCTTGGGTCTTGCCACTGGCCACCACAGAGAAGGCTTCAGTGCATGCCCTCCCCCTTCCCCCCAAGAGGAAGTTGTAGACTGTGATGAGGTCTGCCTTCAGTCTCCTCTTCTCCAAGCTGAACAGACCAAGTGACCTCAGTCACTCCTCACACACCTTCCTCTCAAGACCCTTCACCATCTTCTCTGTCCCTCCTTTGCATACTCTCTAATAGATTAATGTGTTATTTTGTGGTGCCCAACACTGCTCACAGCATTCCAGGTGATGCTGCCCCAGCTCAGAGCAGAGCAGGAAAATCCCTCCCTTGCCTGGCTGGGATGCTGTGCCTGATGCTCCCCAGGACAGGGTTGGCCCTCCTGGCTGCCAGGGCACTGCTGACTCACATTCAGCTTGCCATCAACCCTTTCCACAGCACAGCTTTCCAGCATCTCAGAGCTTGCTTTCTTTATTCTTCTCAGTAGTTTCTAGGTTATGGGACAACATTAAAGAAAATTTGGCATGTTTCCAGCTGAGCTAGTTTCCATATGCCTAATGCAAATAGGTGTAGAGGCTGAGAAGAGAAGCCCTTTGGCCACATCATTCATTCAACCCTTTTCAGACATCAAAGAACCCATGTTCATGCACAGCCTTGAGACACAGTCCTTTAGGATGAGTTATTGATCCTGATGCCGAAGTACTTTTACATATAAACAGCTCTGTAACTCACTGAGTTGCCTGGCCTCTGGCCATTGCCAGTCAACAGGACGTGAGAAAATGTGCAAAAAACCTGACATTTAACATCCCCTTTGGGCAGTTCAAAATGCAAGAAGTTTCCATTTACCCTAGAGAGTCTCAGCTCCAGAGTCTAGCTACAATTTTTCTTGGGATAGCTTTGGGACACCAAGAAAGCAATAGTTACTGACAACATAAGCAAGTCAGGCTCTGAATTCAGTTAATTCCTATACCAGAAGTAGCAGATTATCTGCATGAAAACTGACTCCTGCTACATTTCTACTTAGTACACACACTTTTCCTTCTTGGGAAGCTCATGGAAGCCAACTGGGTTTTGTTTGTCTGTTGACAGCAACATCTCCTGGGATATTGATGGGAAGTCTGTGCACCTGTCTCACATGCAGTGATCCTGCTCAATGCCACAGACCTCACCAACTATGCGTCAATATTTTATTTCTCACTGCTGAACAAACTTCTTGAGGTACTTGTCAAAGGATGCTGCAAAGTCTGTTTAGTAGTGCCAATTCCTTGAATCCTCTCATATTGTCATGACCCAGGACCATACAGCACAAATAAATCTAGTGACACCAACTGAATAATATCTTTTTGGAACCCATGGGAAATATTTTGAAACACTCCTGGTATAAAATTCCAGCAATACAGCAGTGAGACTTGTTCTGCATCATCAACTTCAAAACAGCACTACTTTTCAACTGCCTGATGGCTGGATGAAGAAAATAAACTGCAAAAGCAGCTTTATGGAATGGTACTATCAAACAGCCACGCTAATACTCTAAAAAGGAAAAATTTCCAAACCTAATCCTTTAGGGGACAGATCTGCACCGAACCCATGCTAAAAGAAGCATCTGTATTTATTGTAAATTTTGGTAGTAAGAAGTTTGTTGCAAACTGCAAATGGGTCATTGGGTTCCCACTTTCATCACTGTTCTTCTCTTTGCTTCCTAAAACCTCCAAACTCTAAGCAATGGTTTGCTGTCTAATCCTTAGTATCCTGGCTTTTCAGCAGATTCTGCTGTTTTATCACAGCACAGGGGATGGGATGAAGGAAAAGAAAAGCTTCCTCTGTTTTTTCAAAATTTATAATTTATCTTTGTAAATGCTAAGATGGTAGCTAAGGACACAGAAATCAGAATAATTAAACTATGTTGTTACTAATTCTCTTTTTTTTTATTTTTAGCTTTTTCTTTTATGTTCAATGCAACAGATTTTAAATTCAGCTTTCATTTTCACTAAACAATACCACATTTTTCATCTTCAGCTGTTTCTATTTGCTTTCACATATAAAGAATGTTGTAGTTCAGAAGCAATGCTTTACTGTGAAATTGTTCTTCTGTTGAAAAATAATGTATGCAGTTAAATCAATACTGTTATGTTTTCAAATAATAAAAATTTTAAAAACTAGTTTTTGTATGCTAAAAATTTCCTCCAGGCTCATTGCAAAACATTGATACATTATCAAATGCATTAGCAACAAAACTGCTGAACACATAATTCATTTATTAGATTAAGTAAATATTCTTTCCAGTTTTTGGGGTTCTTTTAATACTGAAGATTGTCTCCAGGGGGTTTACACTTATTTTACCACCACCATTTCTGTCTCACTGTCTATTCACCATGATTTTCCACAAAAGACTCAGTTCAGTAAGGCCTTGGAGCTCTCAGATTCTGCTGCTACAGTAAACATCTGCAATCCTTCAAAGGTGATCAGCTCCTTCTTGAGATAGAAGTACAGTATAGATATATGAATTATTTAATGAGTTATAATGCAGCAATTTTATTTGAAATGTTCTTCAATTCCCTCCAGGCTACCCCGTTTCTATTGCAATATGATAACTAGTCCTATATTTATTGCTTGTGAGATCACACAAGTTCAAAGCTAAGAGGCTGGGCAATTTCTCATGAGGAAAAATACAAAAGAAAAAGCAGATGTCTACTAAAAGCCATTATCAGAGCTATGTGTCCCAGACTCCTCTCATCTTTATAACATTTGATAATAAGCTCTTTCAATTTGGTTGGGTGTTTATAGTTTTCTATCCATAGTAGATCAATTTTTGCCTTTAGCCTTCAAGATTCTTGTGCAAACCCTTAATATTTACAATTAAAACTTTAAAGTAATTCTTCCCAGATATGACAGCTCACAGAGTAAATAAATTTATTTTGAAAGTGATATCAAGTGTCTGTCTACTAAATTGCAAAGCCCAGAAGGTGCTGCTATAATACAGCTCAAACACCCACCTGCTGAGCAGGGTGAGCATTCTGTTGGGCTTGTTGCTTCTGATTTTGTCTATAACCTCTCATCATTGATGTCTTGATGCAACTTTCTGAAGAAAAAGAGCGAAATCATTATGCTATTCATTATGAATAATTACCTGGTTGTAAGAAACGTTCATTTGTGACAGCCATTGATTTTTTGTCCACATGTTCAAAATTCAATACAAATCTGCTTCCTTTCATTGGTCATCTGCATTGCTATGGTGGTGATTAAATGTGATTATATACTTGATGTTGTCTTTCCCCCTCAAGCAACTAAATTTCAAAATGCAGAGTCTAAGTACTTCTACAACAGATTTTTTTTGTCAATCTATAATATCAACTGTACAGTAAATTAGATGGAGCTCCATGCTTCAGTATTGTTCATGTCTGAGTCTCAGGTGGTATTGATGGGCTGGTTTTGTGGTGATTTGAAATAAGCAGGAACTGAAATGTTGAAAATTGTACTGTATTATACATAATAAAGCCAATCCTTAAAGTGGCTGAAAATGTAAAGGGAAGTTTTGGTGGAGAAAGTGAAGGCAGTAACATTTTGTCTTCCTGTGGGAAAAGACTTTTTCTGTGAGAGTTATTAAAAAAATCCCTTTTATTTTTGCCCTTCTCTCTCAGAAATCTTGGCTCTATATTTCTAGATCACCACTATTCCAAAGATCACCCTACCAACTTCCAATCAAGACCAACAGCTGGGACATCCCCAGACTACTCTAGGCACACCCAGTTTACGCTCTATGAATACCTTTAGGAACAATCACAATCCTACAAGATCTAGCCCATTTTGGGAGCTGCTTTCCTTCCAGGTCCCTTCTGTAAGGCTCACCCCAGTGATCCAGTTCATGCCCCCACCCTGCACCACCTACCAGGTTTCTGCAGACCACCTTTGCACCACCACCCACTTCAGCCTGTGGGTGGCCAGAGGGCAGGACCTCCAGAAAATCCAGGCCAGAGCTGGACAAACTCACTGCCCCAGTGCTACCAAGGACCAGCTTTACCTCCATGACTGCACATTCAGCCACATTTCAGGTGCCCATGGAAGCGCTGGGAATTTGGCTGAACCACAGAAAGTTTCCAGTCTACAAAGCATAGACTGTTGTCACACTTCAGAGGGCCTGCAGCATTTTCCAAGTTTTCTGCTTGTCAAAATGCCTGAAGTGTGTGACACATGGGAAAAGCCAACCCTGGTCGTGCTGCTCCACCTGCATTCTCCTGGGTGCTTGGTGCCATTCTCCCTGCAAAGCTGAGAGTTGGCCCACATCCAGTTTCTTCTTGAATCCTTCAGATCTCTCTTGGATTAAATTTATCTACAGACCTCCTTACACCTTGGTCTGGGACAGATTTTTATTCAAACAGGAGAATTAAATGCAGGTTGGTCCTAGAGTGACTCTCACTCAGAGAAATTAATATGTCAGATTAAACCAGTAAACTAAAAATGAGAGCACCAATACTGAATAGTAATAATAGTCCCACATAGTTCAGGCCACAGCTCACACAGTCTGCTAAAATACTTTCTGGAAGTCTCCATTATCACAGTGAAAAACTCAAATTCAAAAGCAGAATGTGAGAAAGAGAAAAAGCCTTTGGACCTTGAAAGAAGCCCTTGTAACCTCACAGTTTACTTTTTTCCACTTAGCTGCTTTGTCTCTTGCTGGTAAATGAACCACCTCAAGAATGACTTTACAGGTTCCCCTGGGTCTATCCATTTCCCTAGGTCAATGCTCCTCCTTCCAAAGGTGCTGCATCTTACAGCTCCTGGAGAACCAGGGAAGCTGCTTTGTGGTGCTCATGGACAGCACAGTGGCAAATGAATAATGGGAAGAGAAATAACAGCCTGTGGTTTTCTTACCAGATGCTGAGATCACAAATTTTCTGTTATGCCCCTATTGCTGGAATCTCATGTTTCTGGTCTTCCTACTTATTCTCTTGGAGATTCTTCAGTACAGAAAACTGAATCTTCTGTAAAACTGTATTTCCTTTCCTAGCCATAGCACTTCCATCCTTCTTTCAGAATTTGCCCTTCACTGTCAGATGAAGGGATCCTGGTCCACCTTGGCATGCAGAATAGGCATTCCCTACCCTTGTGATGTATTTGGCAAATGCACAACAGAGCCCCAGCCTCCATCTCCATAGTTTCCTTGGACAGGCCAGGTGACCAGGCTCTTATTGACTGATGCACTTGGAAGGCGTTCTGCTTGATGATTGCAAAAATTTCCTTCCTTCCACTATGGGCAATAGCATGGGGGCCTTCTTTGAGCTTCAGGCCCTCCAATAGGATGGTGTCATCTTTTCACAGATGAGCAGTGACACCTTGTTAGTGCAGAGGCAGAAACACACACAGGAGGAGAGTCCTTCCATGGAGTAGGAAGCAATGCCTCCAGCACTTCAGTCCTGGAGGCAGAAGAGCTCTGGCAGACGGACCCCACAGAGCACAGGTACATTGTGGCCAGGGCCAGGGCCCTGCCTCTTCTAGGATGCCCACAGGCCCAGGGGGTGCAGAGAGCACTGTAGCAGCATTGGCACAGCTGTGAAGGTACAGAGAGATTTGTATGAGTAAGAAATGGAGGAAATGTTAAAAACATTAAAAACATCTGTATATTCATATTTCACTTCTGGTGTTTATCTAGCCCACACCCATTAAAACACACAGGATGACAACAAAGTTGTTTTCACATTCAATTCATACCTGAATGAATTTTGACCAGATGTAACAGTAGTATGTAGCACCAAGGAGCAGGCAGGGGAACAGCTGGAAAATCTCATGTCTACTGTCCTCCAGAATTCTGCCTCTCCACCCTAGATAAAAGCCAAAGTGCTTCAAGCATGAAGGTACTTCCTCTTATTTTTTTGTGTGCCACACCAAATCAAATACATTTCACTCTGAAAAGGAAACATATAACAGACTGGAAAGAAAAATGCTGAAGTCTTCCAAGCCTTTTTGGCACAACTAGGCTTACTAAAAAATGCAGGAGCCTAGGAGTGCTGACTGGAAAGTGGCCAGCTGTTGAATTCATGTGCTTTTGATATCTGTCATTACAGTTCAAATACTCTGATTCTTTTAAGAAGGGTCCATTCATCTCAACCTCCACTTTTCAGAGACTTGTCTCAGATATATTAAATGCCTCAAAACCAAATGTCCATACATAAAAGTTTAATTATGGTTCAGATATGGGAAGTATGGATTCTCCAGCAATTTGTAGTATTTTACTTACTGTAGGGTATAACTACACAACTCTTCATCTCCTTTAAAGTGATGTAAAGCCATTTTAAAACCCACACACATGACACCAGGTTCTAATATGAACTGATATCAGGCATGTATCATAAGGCTGCCTGTAACTCAGAATTGCACATAAAATTAATTTTAAAAACCCATCCAACAAGATAAGGAGCTTGACATCTCTTACTTACACTGAATTTTATGTCCTAGAGTAGAGCAGGTATTTGTCTGGGATTTTCAGATACCTGCCATTCTGGCCAAAGTGGGAGTTCTATATATACTCTGCATATATATTTTAGTCCTCAAGTTCTGATAGCACAAAATTTCTACAGACAAAACAGAGGACATCTGAAGAAAGGCAAACAATGTAAGCTTAGACACAAAGCTTGATGCTCTATGTTCTGGTTATGCTATGATGTACTTCTCTGCCACAGTTTAACTTTTACTCTTCATAAGTCTAGAAGAACTCAGTCTTATATGTGCCTACATGCAAGAAGAAAATGGCACCAAACATGGTTTGAAAAATGGGATCTGTGCAATTTTTATTTTCTGGAGGAAATTTTATGTCATGATAGAGGAAATATCTACAATAATTTTGGAAATAAATTTTAATGTGACTTCTCTTAATTTTTCTGTTTGTTCTTTAAGAATAGAATGCATGATCCTCACACAATATAAGTACATTTTATGATCAAAATTCCCTTATTCTTTTTCAAATAAAGAAATATTAATGTTTTGATCATATGGTGAGAGCAACAGTGACATGGTAAGAAGAAATAAATGTTTTGTGGGGGAAGGCTGCATACTTAAATTACAAAGTCCTTTCATTCTACGAGGACATCATGTTCTTCTTGGGCTGGTCTGGTGAAAGAGAAAGAAGCAAGCAAATTTCTTCTTATATTTAGTTAGATGCTAGTTTCTATGGAGACAAGTTTCTCCAGTCATTTTTATTTGCAGGCATTAATAGCATAAACAATACAGAGCAGCAAGGGTTTAACCCTGGATTGAACCCCATATTGAGCACATTCTGTAGGGAGAAAAATGAATGTCTAAATTGGATACAAGAGCCATTATAGAATCTCGTTAACATTCAATCTTGTTAACTGGACTCTGGCAGTACAAAGCAAAAAACCTGAAGAGTCACGTATCCTCTTTTAAAACGTGAATCCCCTGCATCCTCTTTTCAAGCATGTTTTGTACAGAAACCTGAGAGGGCAGCATCATCTGCCCTCTGGCTGTCCCTATACAGCTGATGCCACAAATTGCTGTGCATTAATTACCTACCTCTGCTTTCACTGGCACCCACAGAGAGGCTGGTGGTTCCCAAGCCTAAGGACATGACTGGCTATGCCAGGAGATGTGAAAGCAATGAAATATGCAACCTTCTTTAGTGCAATTGAAGTAATTTGGCATGAATGCGAAGACCCATATAATTTTGTGAATTTAAGTGATCAAAAGGGAAAAAAAGAGCAGCTTCTTTCAAGTATCAGGCAATCCAATTGCTCTGAGAGATTTTTTTCCCAGACTTTCCTTTCTCCCTTCTCTGCACATACTTTGATTATCATTATATTATTTCTAACTGAACAAAAAATTTAGAGTGAACATTTAGCTATCCACATGTGTCTCTTATATATACACATCAGAGTATTAACTTTCTTGAGTCTTCAGGGATTGGGGAAGGGAAGAGCTGTTACTGTTCAAACACTGAATTGCTCAGTGGCATTATATAACAATACTTAATACCTGAAGCTTCAGTTCCATTATTTATTTGTTTAATTACATGGAGGAATTGACCTTAAAAAGAGGAAGAAGAATCTCCATGGATGCTGGCAGACAAGACGTTAACTAAATATTTTTAAATTAATTCAGATTATATGAAAATTGCCCAATTGATATATGAAAACTACTTAATTAAACTACATTTTCCCATTTTAGCTTTGACAGATACTCCAGTTATTAAATAAGCAGGCATGCACCTCTTCTTCCACCTTTCTAAAAATACGGCACAAACGTGGTGGCCTTAATCTAAAACTCAAAAATAGCAAAAATAGAGGAAATTGATATTCAGAGTTAGAAAGAAGAGACAGGACACAGCTGATGCTTGCCCAACTGCATGCTTTCAGAAATTCTGTACTTAATAACTAACTGAATCTGCGGAAGGTTAGTAAGTGAAATCTGGATTCCTTGTGTCCTCTGGCTGGATTATCCGGCTCTTGTAGAGCATGAACCCGCATGGATGCAGGTCAGACCCCCTCTCACACCCCTCATTAGGGAGGCTGGGGAGAGCACTGCCATAAGCACTGTTTTTGCACGGCAGCCTTTTCCTCAGCAGAGCAATTAAGAACACCTCTCTCTCTTGCTGTTGAGATTTTTTTCTACTCAGCAACTCACTCCCAAAAAACCTGGAGTAGCTTTATATCCCTGAGGCAGCAGCTGCCCTCCAGCATTTGACTGAAGCTGAGCAGAAGGTCCAGGACTCAGGCCTTGCAGACTTGAAGATTAAAAGACATCACATAAACCTTATGTCCTCAAGAAAGTGACTACTAGATAATTGGAATAGACTCTTCTTCCTCACAGTTTGCCAGCCTGAAGCCCTCAGTTATAGAATGTGATACAGGGATTATGTATATTAGGGAGTTAATTTGTTCTGACCACTGCCTGTATCATTTCTGGGCATGTATCAGTTAGCTAGTTCCTTTTCTCCCTTCACACAGAAGCTCTTTGATCATTGGCATACCCATTTGATCTAACCTACACAGCTGATTTCACTTTATAGCTGAATGCCACTGAATGCCATCAAATTGCTTGAGGTTAAACAAAAAAAAAAAAAA